>VZRX01006407.1:179783-196177 GCA_013398075.1 Notiomystis cincta
TCAGGAATGAGCTGCTGTCCCTCAGGAATGGGCTGCTGTCCCTCAGGAACGGGCTGCTCCAGGGGGATCCCTTGCAGTTCACAAATCCTGTCAGAAATCCTGCTCCAGCCTGGGCTCCTCTCTCCTGCCAGGATCCTGCCCCAGCACAGGCTCCCCATGGGGTCACAGCCTCCTTGGGCATCCCCCTGCTCTGCTGGGGGCTCCTCCATGGCTGCAGGTGGATCCCTGCTCCCTCAGGGACCCCCAGGTGCTGCAGGGGCATCTCTGCTCCAGGGCCTGGAGCAGCTCCTGCCTCCCCATCTGCACTGCCCCTGGGGTCTGCAGAGATGCTCCTCTCACACATTCTCACTGCAACAGGGAGGCTTTTTCGTTCCTTCTTAAATTTGTAATCACAGAGACCATTTCATCTCAGTAAGAATGCACAGCTGAGAGTGGCCAGGTGAATTGCCCTCTAAAAATGCCAAGTTTCCTAGAACTGGAGAATTAAGTGTAATATTAGTCCTAACTCTGACTTTTCCTCACACATCCCTCCAAAACACCTTGCACCAACCTCCACTGCAAACATAGGCAGTGTGTCCTTTAGCACGCCTGCATGGAGCAATGTATTTCTCTTACTAAGGCATAAAAACTGTGTGATCAATCAAGCCACTAATTCTGTCCTCTGGGTGTGCAGAACCTGCCAAAGACAACTTCAAACTAGGCCACCTGCTGACAGTTCTCTCAGGCCATCTGGGCACATCTCATTTCAAAAAAAGCCTCTCTCCAGCAGTGAGGACACCTTGGGACCCTCTGCTTTCAGCCAGTGGTCCCCAGACTCCTGAGAGGAGGGACAGGGATGGCACAGAGCAAACAAACAGTCAATAAAGTGCAGGTGAGCAGAATTCCAGAGTTTATCCTATGCCATATGAAGATAATTATATGTGCAGGCTAAAATCTATCTCACCTAATGGGAGTTGGTGAAATGTTAAACATAAAAATTTAAAATCTGTCAGCTATTTTATCTTCAAGCATGAGAAAAAAAAAAAACAAAACCAAAAATATGAACCACTTTTATCATGAATCATTCAAAAGAGAATATTGGTTAAAGAGAAATTGGGAAAATGTAGTTTGATTAAAAATGTGAAATTAAAATTTCTTATGCTAGATAATTCCTAAAAACTCATTTTTAATTTCTTCATTCCTGAAAATACATATTAATTCTGAAAAATTTAATGAAAGTTAAGCAGTTTACTGACTTCTCAGTATCTTAGGGGAATGAGGACTACACAATTACACTGACCAAAGTTTCCCCATTAACTTTTGAACCTCTTGATTCCCTCAAAACCAGAAACTAATGGAAATCTCTAATTATATCTCTTTTGATGCTTTGAACAAAACAGCAAAAACATAGATAAAGGAGATGCAGAACCATGGGCAAAGCAAGGGGAGCCACCAAATTCACCACATTTGGAGCAGTAAATCTCTTCTTTCACAGCAAATCCCTTCCTGGTCCATCTTTATCTGGAGAGATGTGCTTGGGTCTGTACCTGCCATTCTTTCAGCTGCAAACTTCCCTGCTATTTGTGTAGGTTTTGTTAAACTAATCCAACTTGTGCCAGTTGGTTTAGCAAGAAGCTGTGATAAGATTCCATCAAAACCACTTCTCCTAACTCTGCTCGTGCATTCACCTCTGCTCCAACACAAGCCTTTAGAGATAATAATAATTTTAATTTGTGGTTCTCATTTCAGCTCCTCCTTATTCAGTTTCTGGACACATTGGCAGCCTGGTGGCTGGTGCATGTTTGCCTACACCCTTTTGAGTCAACAGTAGAGAGGATGGAGGCTCTCTTGGTACCACATCCTAAAAAAAAAAAACCATTTGCAGAACCTGACAGAAGGTGTGACATGAACCAAATTTTTTTTTGTTTTGGTTTTGGGGTGTTTTTCTTACATTTAGTTAATATGATTTGAAAACTTTCTCCACCAAAGGGTTCTCAGGCACTGGAAAAGGCTGCCCAGAGAAGTGATGGACTCACCATCCCTGGAGGTGTTTAAAAGACGTGCAGCTGTGTCACTGAGGGACATGGTTTAGTGATCAGCCTGGAAGTGCTGGACTGATGGTTGGAGCTGATATTATCCAAGGTTTTTTCCAACCTAAATGATTCCTGGATACCATGAGAAGCTGAAGCTGTTGATGGATCCCCAGATCCTTGAAGAAATGTTGTATCCTCCCTTACAGCTCCAGGCTTCCCTCAGCCCCATCCTCCTGGGAGAAAGAGGGCAAAGACACAGAGGGAGTATTTTTTACCCACCTCTGTTGATTTATCCCCTATCATCCATGTTTGTTTAAAAGCAAAGCTGTGTGGAATTTGCACAACTGGGATGTCACCTGAGTCTCCCCTGGAGCCACTGGTTTATTCACCACAAGGAGAAGCTCTGGTTGTGCCTGCATGACCTCCAACAAGGAGCGGTGATCAAGGGACTGCAGCAGTCAGAGCAGGAGTTTAACACAAGGATGATTCAGCTGAGGCCACCAGCTGAGATGTCCAATGGCAACTACATGTGTAAATTATATTTTCAAGTCTTTCTTTACTCTGGGTACTCTTTGTGAACAGAGAACAAGAGAAAACACAAAGTGCATTCTATAAACAGAATCTCTTGAAGAGAAGAGAAAGAGTGGCTGCAAAACAGGAATAGTAAAATAAATGAAGAATGTGCAGCAGCAACAGCAGTAGAAGGTAGGTGGAAAAAGGAAACATTTTCGAAAGGGTAAAAGCAAGAGAGAAAAGTCTTGAAATAAAATGGGTTGGAAGATGAAAGAGGCTCAAAAGAATAAAAGAAAGAAGGAGAGTTCCTGAAAATACATCCTCCTTCATTTAAACTGCATCTTCTATGATGCAACAATCCCCAAGATCCCCTTTGGAGTGTCAGGGTAGGAACATCTCTTTTCAGCCCCTTGGGCAATTCCACACCTCAGCCTTGTCTCTCTCTTTCCCTTCCCCCTCTGCCCCACTCCCCTCCCAGGCACTGTTGCTTCCCTCTGCATGTTACACAATTTAGTCCTTGGACCAGTCTGACTTGGTCCCACAAGTGTCAGGCTGGACTTTATTTACTGTGCTCGATGCACTTGGAAAGAAATCCAAGGAGCCTTGAGGTGTTTTGGAGGCTTCAGAGCCTGTGCTGGGTTATGCCCTCAGGCTGCTGCCAGCACAGATTGTCCCAGCTGGGTGAGGGGGCAGGGGATCTCTGCAGGCAGCACAGTGGTAAGAAGGCTCTACCATCACATTAACAATTTTACCACCAAAAAAACCCCCCTGTCCTAAACAGAATTACCTTCAATGCCACAAAGAAAAATTATAAGTTTCTCAAGTGACCTAGAAGGCATTGGAGATGTGTTCTGAGATGTGAAATATCAGCTTGTTGAGCTTTCATCGTTGATTAATTTCTAGTGGATTAATTAAAAACTAAAGGTGTAGTTAAAATAAATGTGTGTATATATGATCACAACAGAAGGCTATTGCTTAAAAAAAAATTTTTTTTCTAGAAAATAGTACAAAGAAAATGCTTTATTTTCTCTACTTGAATGTGTTTGTAATAGGTGTGAGATACTAGACCCAGGGTGAAGGTTTATATTATATATCTCTCATACCTGAGGGTTTCATTTTCCCTGTGTTTTTGAAAGACTTCTGTGATAAAACTTAGGAGACCACCCAGCTTTTTGACATCAGTAGAAGGAGGGTTGTGTTGAGACCACAATGGGAAGAGTCTTTCACATCAAGATAAGCTGAGCTCAGGAAAAAGTATAAAAGTAGTTCCTCCCACTATTTCCTAAGTTCCTCCCCAGTCCTTGGGACATTTTCCACCCCACCCCATTTCCACTCATTTCAGACTTCAGGGTGCCTCAGATTTCACTGACCACATTAATGCTGGGAATCCTTCCCTGGCACTGGATCTGTCCCCTGCACTCAAGGTCAGTGTTTGGCCACGCTTTTGGCCAAGCCAAACCAGCCCCTAAGCAAGAAATCCCAACTCTGGGCCAGGAAATGTTCCCAGAAGGGGGCTTGGATGTAGCTACATTATTTTGGAGACCAGAGTTTCTCCACAGAGTGGAAATCCTGGCTGGCACCAGGGCCAAAGAGCTGCTGTGACCCTGATAATGCTCCTACTGCCAATTTCCCTGCAGTGCTGGTTTCATCCTCTCCTGGTGGGCTCCAGGGACAGGTCCAGACCTGGTGCATTCCTGGTGCCTTCAACGGGTCAGAATATTTGCCTTTGGACTAAGGATGGTTTTTGTCTCTGGAACTGTTAGATGTGAATATATGGAACTACAAATGTAGAAGTAGCCACGTTTCTAAGAAAATATTGACATTTTAATTTTCCAGTCTATGGGGTTTATGAGCACTTTGTCCTTTTAAATATTAAAGTCAATAAGAGATTGGACTCTTTTTTTTTGTTCTTCTTTAAGATAGCAATTAAAATAATGTCCTCCAATAATGCTGAGTGGCAGTTTTGTGTCACCCCACAGCAATATTACACAGGGTGTTAAAGATAGTAAAGGCAATTCCTGCAAATGAAATCTCCTTTATTGACCAGTCATTGTGCTGCGTTGATGGTTGGTCTTAATAATCTTAAAGGTCTTTTCCTATTTTAATGATTCTATGATTCTACCAATGCATTTCTAATAGAAGAGCTACTTCTTCACTTCTTAGTAAGGAAAGCAGGACCAAGAACCTTTGCAATATTAAAAAAAAAAAAAGCAGCCTAAGTGCTCTGAATAAGGACAAATTGGGGTTTAAGGGCTTTTTGATCAGTAATATGACAGGAAACAAAAGTACCTCTACTTCTATACAAAATATGTCCTGATAACAACCAAAAAATGTTACCTAATTCTTGAAACAGGCATTGTGTTACTTGTACTTTTTCTCCACAATCAAAAGAATAATTTCTTAATGACTAATTCTTGTTCACACTATACCAAGTGTTGCAAGGCTAATGCTGTTATTGTCCTCAAATTGTGAGCTGTTAGTAAATCCAAAAAGCTTTTATATAAATCAAACTATGGCTCAAGAGGGGGAGTTAATTACTTCAACATGCAAAGTAGCATTTTCTGATTATATATCTAAGATATTAAGTATATGTTTATTATAAGTAAATTCAACAGGCTTTTAAATCATTTACAATTATAGTATATTTTTAACAAGATGGCTGATATTCTGAGACCAAAGCAGATTAATTGGGAGATGATAAAATGAGTAGAGTAAGAACTGAAAGATGAGTAAAATCAAATGAAGCATTGAAATTACTTAAGATACTCCTGAGAGATTATATTCACTGAGAGACAGAGACCAAAGGAGAGGTGGAGCACTGAGTGAGCACAGCACAGAGAGGTGAGGATGGACTCAGGGCCATGGCAAGCAGATGAGCCTGGCTCAGTCTTGGAAAGATCAATGAGAACAGACCCATTTTTTTTTTTATAAACCCCTCTTTCATGATGTTTTCATTGCAGTATAAATCACACCATCAGCACAATGGAGAAAATGCTGTGCAAGTAAGAGCCCTCTACACTCAGGGGATCAATTTTAGAGCCTTCACATTACAGGAGCCCAATGTCCCCCATGGCAACTGAGTAAAGTTCCAGTCCAAAATGTGCAGCCTGAAGTGTTATCCTCTAAAAACATTTTCTTCCTAAAGGAATAAGAGATTTGAAAACATGCAAACCCATGATGGTGGATAAGCCTTCACCTCAGGCATTCCAAGTGTTCAGAAAGGATCTATTTGTTTATTTTAAATCCCTTGCTGTTTGCAGTCTCTCCCTCTAAAAGGTGACACAGCAGTGTTAGGATCTCTGCTGGGATACTGGGAGCTCCCAGTCACAGGCTGGACCTTATAACACAAACTGGAACTTGAAAAAAAGTCTATCCAAGAAGCAGAAAATTATTTAATAAATAACTTCATTAGAAGTGCAAACACAGCATTGGAAAATAATGTCCCCTGGAAGGCACAGAAGGATAAAAGGTAATTACTGTAATAATAGCTAGAATTTTTAAAACTTTGAGAGCAACCCCTTGAGGACTGGTAAATGATTGACACCTTCATCTGGAAGGAAAGATGTTGAAAAAAAAACCTCAGACATATCATGGCAGCCACTGCTGAACATGCTTGGATTATTCAAGGGCATAAATTATATATAAGCTGCACATTTGCACACAAAAGTGCTGGTAGGGGCTGGTGCAGTCCACATTTCCAAGGTCCCTGAGCTTTTCTCTAGGAAAAGCTGTTTTGTCATTAACTTCTGCAGAGAAAAAGAAAGAAGCCTTGATTAAATTCATTATCTCAATCTGACCAAAACAAGGAAGCATAGATCAAACTGAAAAAGCACACTGGCATTTTCTTTTAGCAATAAGAACAGAAAAGTTTTCTACTTCTCTCCAGGTTTTTTTGGGTTGTTTTTTTGGGGTTTTTTTTGAGCGACTTTAACAAAAGTGAAGGATAGAGCTACTTTGGAAACTAACTCTAGAAAAAACTGCAGGTGGGAGTGAAGCATTCAGTGCTTTTCCTTCCCTCCCAAAATCTTTGAGGGAATTCCAGCCATTACATAGGAGGCAGGCATTCATACAACAGTGATTATTTATAGGTACTTCACCAAACTATCCTGATCTTTGTTTGATGAGCTCTCTGGTCCTTCTTTGCCATGGAAAGAAAAGAGATTTACTTTTGCTCTGTCACAAGCAAGCACAGATCAGCCACTAAAGCATTTCTGCCAGGATGAAGTGTTTAACTCTGCCTGGCAGCCCTGAGAGCTGCAGCCTCCAGTGCATCCCTGGAAACACATCCACCTGCCTTCGTGGGCACAGCTGGGAGAGGTCTTATCACTTTATTTTATTCATTACTGTGTTCTGGTCCTCTAAACTCCCAGGAAAATCAGGGTCTGTTCAAGATTGGAAAGGTTTTCTGGTAAAAAACCTACAGTCTGCCAACTACATGAGGTTGAGATTGTGCACTATTTTTTTTTTCTTAGCATTTTATGACATTATAATCCTTGTTTCTTGCTTCAGATTGTAAATCTGAAATGACTACTCTTAAGCAAAAATATATAGTAAAGTTTTTGTTGCTTGCTCCCACAGAATTTGATGAAAGGATCCCAGATATTTCACAGCAATGTTTTCTCCTTACACCCCAAATCAATTTTTAAATTATTTAACTACTAATTTTCTGTATCTCTTATACCATCCATTCAATCTTCTTGAGATTTTTAGGATCCTGAAATATAACCAAAATATTTCCAAGATTACTGTTCACAAGTCATCCTAGAGAGCCCTAAAAGAAAGAGATATTTATCTGTACCTTTGTGATTGGCTTTTAACAGCGCTCTGCAAGGCATAATTTAGGGTTTTCTTAATTAACAATTTGCCAGCAAAAGTAGTGCATGCCTAATTCATGCTAAAGTTCAAGATGATCAGCATAGATGGGTGATTTTTTTCTGAGAAAAGTTCACAGCCAGAAACTGCCTCAAGAATGTTAATTTAATCAGGTCACGCTGACATTTTCCCCTAAAGAGAAACCAGATAATAATAGGAAAAGTCACCTCACCTCACATTTCTAATGAAAACAAATACCAGCAGCATAAAATGTTCAGCTGATGTGGCCACTGTACATGTGCAAAGGTGAAATTGTGCATTAACTTTCCAAGACAAAAAGATGTTGCCATTATTCTGCCTAAAGAATTCTGTCAACCTTTTTCTAGCTAAGATGTGATTACATCTTAGAATGCCATGGGCAGCTCCAATGACAGAGTATTTAAAAAAATCCCAAATAGCACAAAAAATCTAGAAAACTGGTTATGGAAAGAGGGTTTTCTGAGAGTACATCCAGTCCCAGAGGCAAATCAACAGAACTGTATTTTGATACTAAGAAGGAGATGAATGTGTCACACATGGAGAAAGGGGGAGGGTTGTGAATTAATTCCAAAGTTTAATTTAGCCAAAGTGTGTCTTGGTTATTTTTTTAGATCTGACACACTTTGGCTAAATTTCAGTTAAATCTCCAGTCAGACAGGTACCAAAATGGCATGAGTTACTCCATGTGGAAAGAGCCTGGAACAAATACAGGGATTGGGGCAGAAAATGGAGTGAGAGGATGGACTGGCCTCTGAAACAGCTGCTCATGCTTGCCCATAACACAGGAAGCAGAACTGGAGATGAAATCTGTTATTTGTGTTGTATTTACAGTCTGTGGTACAATTGCACCTAAGCCAAGTTCTGGTAGCAAGTAAATCTGGAAATGAAAGATTTCACAGGGAGAATGCTGACTTACTGCTCCCATAAAGTGCTTACCCAAATGTTCATGACTTTGAAAGAACCCCAACTTCTTCCATAAAAGATGGGTGCAATGAAATTGAGAACAGAATTCCAGTTTTATCCACTTGTTGGCCTGTCACTTTTACAAATTTTAATTGTCAGTCAGGATACAAAAAGGAGACTCATGACTTGCACTGGACACCAAAAATTAACAACCCACACATGCTTGTGCAGGTGATCCAGGACTTCCTTTCTCTTCCTTGTCCCTGCCCATCTCTGCCCCCACCCATGGCCCCAGCAGAGGCTCACAGTGCCCACCTCTGCCCATGGGGGAATAATGCAGGGATGCTCTGAGCATTTCCAGGTCCACCCCTCCAGAAGGAAAAGACAGACATGGATTTTTTTTTTTTTCCAGGGCAACTGCATTTTGCTCATGGAATGCTACAAGGTGTCTCAGAGCTGAGGGAGGGACAGAAGCTAAGGAAAGCACTCAGCTGCAAATGCCTCCATTTGCAAATTACTCCATTTCCTTGGAATTTCCCTATGGGAAAAGACAATAACCTGTTTGAGAGTCCCAGGGAGAGGATGCCAAGCTGCAGGTGGAAGGCTGGGTGATTTTTTTGCCTGAGTGACTAGAGGTCTTCACCTCATCACCTTTGCTCTAAATAGTTAGGTCAATGTTTACAGAAAATACAAAGCCAAATGCAGATATCTGAAGTTTCTGAACGTTTTCCCAGTAAAAAATAGTTGAATTTACAACATTTTTCCTACCAACAGCATCACAGAACCATAGAAAGGGCTGGTGCTTGCTGGCATTACTCCTGATGTATTTGGGTAGTGTAGGAGATGTTTAGCATGAACATGGATTATTTCCCTGCACACAGAGAGACAGGAAGTGATTATAAATTGGTGAAAATGGGCTGTATTTAATGATCTCATGCATGCTTCCTGCTACTACCCCTGTGAGGAGCTGGGCTCAGGGACACAGAGAATTTTTTTACACACTCCTTATGTTTCTTATAGACTTCTGTAAGAAGCTCCATAGGATCTGAGACTGTAGATCTCTAACTCATCTTCAAAATGGTTAATATCTGAAAAAATTATTTAAGATTATCCCACAGCTTCAGGGGTAAAAACCCCATTATTTGGTTTAGGATTTGGTCAATAAAGACAACAAGCTTGTGTGTTTGTGGGTATTATTCCTTCCAATATGTAATTTTGGGGTTTAAAAAGCCACTGCCTTTTGGATTTGCTTTGTGCTGGCTCTGGTTGATAAATGAGGTTCTTCACAGGATGGAGAGCTCAGAGCTCACACTGCAAATTCCCCAGGGGCCTGTGCTCACACTGATGAGAGGGTGAAAATCCATGACATTAAAACGAGAGATTCCATTAGATTTGCACCTTCAGAGTCTGTCTTGTTGGGAAAAAGAAAGTGTGAATGTGCTGAGCAAGATGACTTTGACTTTTAAAAAATGTTTTTATCCAGGTCACGCAAGGAGCTCAGAGTTTCAGCTGGGTGCTGCTCCCTGGCCACGGGGACACTCAGCTGTCCTGGCCCCCCGTGGCAGCACACAAGGCTCAAGGGCACACGGTGTTTTCCTTGTGGCAGAGCCAGGCCACCGATTTCCAAAGGTGTTCAGCTCACACTGAGCAAAGCAAATGATTGCAGGGGTGGTTTCCAGCTCTGCACTGAGTCCATGGAGTAAACAAGCTGAGAACTGAGGAAAACCTGAAACCACAGCACATCTGAAAACCACAGCTAAAACCACAGCCCATCCAAAAATCTCCCACAAAGGCCCTGCAGTGGCAGAAGGCAGCAAAGAAAAGAGTAAGAACATCCAGTGTGGGGCCCACACTGCAGCCAGGAAGTGAACAAAGACTCAACACCAGATTTTCATCTCAAATTCAGCACTGTCAAAAGATACAAAAAAATTGTTTCCACTGACTCATGATGAGATTGCTTCCAACTCTTTTGGGGGACCATTTTGAAGGGGGCAAAGGATCCTTCTGCTCCTCCCAGAAAACTCCTTTTTTGCTGATAATAAATGAGCAAATCTCTAAAACATGTAGTATTTTTAAGCAAAATGATGACTTCTTTGTAACCAAAAGGATTTTATTTTATTCTATTCTGTATTGCTTTCATTCTTCCATATTCTTCCACATCATTTCCATTTTTAAAATCCTTCAGTCTGCCTCGAGGGAAAACCTTTCTGCCTTTACCTCAGCCTCACTGAGAAGCTACTGCCTGTATCTTTGATGAAAATAAAAAAATAAATTAATTTGGTTTTGCTCATCTTCCTTAGATGAGTGCAGGCAACAAACAATTGCATTGCTCTGGGGCCCCAGCCATACAAGCTCTAACACATCTTTGCTGCTGGCCACAAATTGGGAAATTTTAATCCTATCAAAGGCATTTGGCTTAATTGGTTCAGTGGTTTATTTTCAATGGCTCTACATATCCACAGCCTTATAGAGACATTAACAAAATTAATTATTCCAGGCACAGCCTCTACTGATACTGCATAAAGAGATGTATCTTTTACTGCACAAAGGCTGTGCAGTGTATTTTGATACATGTACACACCTTTAAGTCTGGTGATAAAGCCAAAGAATAAATCTACCACTTTCTACCTTTACCAAGAAAAAAAAATTAGGTTAATACATTGGGAAACATGTTGTTAGAGAAAATAAAATCATAAACTTCATCCAAAGCTGCTACAGAGATGTGCAACCCGAGATAGACCAACCCTCCCCAGGATATTTCAGAGGCAAAAGCTGCCTCAAAACTCAGAGAACTGGTGTCTTTCCATTACCTTTCACCAGAAGGAACACAACCAGATTGACACAAAATTATTAACTAACAATAATTCTGTAAGAAGAGAGGGTTGTGTGGAGACCTCTTTTTCAGGAACTGCAGTGGTAGAACAAGGAGTAATGGGTACAAACTGAAAGAGGGAAAATTTAGATTGCATATTAGGAAGAAATTATTTATTGTGAGGGTACTGAGACACAGGAAGGGGTTACCCAGAGAAGCTGTGGCTGTCCCATCCCTGGAAGTGTTCAAGGCCAGGTTGGACTGGCCTTGGAGCACCCTGGGATAGTGGAAGGTGTCCCTGCCCGTGGCACAGGGTTGGAATTAAATGATCTTTAAGTCCCTTCCAGCCCACACCATTCTATGTTTCTAATTCAAGATTTTAACCAGCAATCCAGGAAGCATTCCTTCAGAAAAAAGGAATCAGATATTCATTAGGAACATCACATTTTGCATGTTTATTCCTCATAAACACTCCAGAGTGAAGCATCCTCCATAGGGGCTTCCTTCTGCTGCTGCCAAACAACTCCAGATCACCTGGGAGAGCTCCTTTTTCCTTGAAGGTTTTCACACACATTCACTACAGGAAGAAGACCCAAATTCCTATTACTTTAACACAGCTTGTAACCTGAAAGGTGTATTTGTGTACTAAATTAATTCTTCTGTCTGCTACCAAAAATGGAAATCAATACAAACTCAATAATATAACTCCTCTTCTGAAAGGGAAAAGACAGGTCAATCTATCAAAAGAAGCTTGAAAGGTGGTTTGATCACATAAGAGAAGAGAAGGCTCTGGTTAATCTCAGCAGTTACTTCTGGCTTAGAATATAAAAGCTTTAAAAAAGTATCAGTGAGCCTTTTCCCAAAAGCAGACATTTTCAAGACACTTAGGGCTTGGCAGTTCGTTTTAAAGGAAATTTTAGTGCTAATCGGCACACTTCAAAGTCAGCCTTCAAGTCTTGTCTTCAATAGATCTTTTGACAGAGCCTGACACACATTATTCTCCAGGAGCTTTACAGCTTATTGATAAAGAAGTCAAAATCCCCTTTTCCACTGCCCTATCCCTGCTCTGCCCCACAGAGCTGGAGGCACAGCAGATAACCAGGGGATTTCTGCTGCACCTCTCCAGCTGCCCAGATGAATCCCCCAGGCTCTCTGCAGCGAGCAGGGATTAAGATAACATTTTGTAATAATGCAGAAGAAATCCAGGCTGTCCCAGGGCTCCCAGCCCAACCATCTCAGCAATGTGGGAGATTTTCAGCTGCAGCACGACAGAAACAAGGATTGCATGAGTAACTGTCATTACCCAGGAAAAAATGGACCATTTTCTGTGGAAACATCAGAAAGGCACAGAGCAGGGTGAGGGATGTGATGGGATTTAAACAGGCCAGGGGTACCCCAAGCCCAGTTCTGCCCCTTTGTAACACAAAAAGTCAGGTTGAAATATGACATCAGTGGGGCATTTCTGGAAGATAAACACTCCAAGAGCAGGGATGTGGGCCAAAGTTACTCCTAATGAGCAGCAGGCTGTATTAACAAGGTTGGCATGGATGCAAGTGCACTAAAAGAGATGCCTCAACTTCCTTCCAGAGAGCTCTGCCTGCAGATGGGCACCTCTCAGCCCAGAAATTCACATTTGGCTGCTGCTGTCACCAGTGCAGTGGCAAGGACAGCCTGGGACAGGGATCAGGTGTTGAGGCAGCAGCCTGAGCATCTCCTTCACAGCTCTGCACAGAGCCCTGCAGCTGCTGTTTACTGAAAGCCTGTTTGGCAACACCAGGGCAAGGAAAGCTCCCTGATTCTCAAAACACTCACTCCTCTGTCGACTTTCCCTCTTAAACAAGGGTATTTAAAGCCAAACTCAAACTAAATATAGCTCTGTCTTCCAACAGCCCAGTGATTGCAGCAGCCTGCCTGATCCCTGCCCAGAGAAGCTGCAGCATGAATAGGAATTACATGATAAAACTCAACTTGCACTGCCCAAGGGTCAGAATGATCTTGCTAATCAATCCATTGTTCAACACTTAATCCTCAAACAGCCCAAAGAGATGATTTATTACTGGTCTCAACCTGAAACAAAAGTACCCAAAGGGTACACATACATCTTACATGTGGGATGAAGAGCTATAATCAAAGATTGATGCTTAAGTAAGCAAGAGAGTGCTGGGCTTTTCAAGTTTAGCACTGCTGAGCAAATAAAAATACCATTCCATTGACTGGCTGTAGTTAAGTAAATAAATAGATCTCAGATGACGTTTTCCAGTTGTGAAAAAGAATGGCCTTAGCACATGGCTGCAGTAATTAGTGACAGATGAACTATTTTTGTCAGATCAGAAGGGACATGCACCTTTTCCCAAAGCCTGAAGTAGCCCCAGGGTGGCACTGGAGCCAGGCTGGGTTTCAGATCCAGCAGGAAACTGAGGGGCCTGAAGGAGCACACGGTGCCCAGCCACATCTGACCTGAAACCCAGCCTGCCTGTAAACATGTTCACAAGCTTTACACCATTAGAAAGGTTTCTCTGTTGTGTCCAGATGGAAGTTACTGAAAACAAACACCTCCAGCCACAGTGTTCAGAGAAAAACCATGGAAAGATTTCATTACATTAAAATCTAACAGGGAGGTTAAAAATCTAAACAACTCCAGTGGCATTTCACAGAATCACAGAATGGGTCAGGCTGGACAGGATCAGAGTGGGGTCATCTGGTCCAACATTCCAGCTCAAGCATCATGCCAGAGGGCACTGCACAGGATTGTGTCCAGACAGTTCTGGAATATCCCCAGTGAGGGAGGCTCCACACCCTCTCTGAGCAATCTGTTCAGTGCTCACTCATGCACAGCAAAGCTCTTCCTCAACTTCAGCTGGAGCTTCCCGTGCACCAGCATCAATCTGATATTGATTGTGCCCCCCTTGAGAGAATGAAAACAAAAATAATCTGCTTTGTAATACAGAATATGTTAGAAATTGTAAACTACATAATCAGCATGGCCCTGCCTGCAGGATATAAATGGGACATGTGACCCAGGGGGCAGGGAAGGGGAATACTGGTGAGTTTAGAGTTTTGACCCGATGGAATTCACAGATTTCTATGCTAAAAATGCATTCCCATAGTGCTGTTGGCCTAAACAAGACCCCTGAAACGAGCCAGAAAAGGAGGCAGTGCTCCCAAGGGGCCCTTTCCTGGGAGCACATCCACCAGGGATTTTAGAAGCATCTTCACTGTGGGGCAGGAGGTGAAATAGTGCTGCATGTTCCAAACTGGGCTTTCCCCTGAAAGGAGACTTAACTTTGGGAGGACGTGGCCCCACAGACCCTGTTTGTGCAGCCACATGCTTGGCCACACAACCAGTGCTGTAAGCCTAAGGAAAAAATGGGATGTGCAATTAAATTGCGACACCTTGGCAGGGAGGGCTCTGGGGGTTTCAGGTCTCACCACTTTGGCAGCCAGGGTGGAACAGCTCCAATCAAACTCCTGCACATCAAGGGGTCCAGCTGTCCCACACAACACTGACATTATTCAGCTGTTGCTACACAGATAATTTGGGAAACTGGCAGAGTTCCAGCTCTGGTGATTCCCTCTCCTCAGCTGCAATTAAAGCTGGGCTGCCAGCCCATGGCATTTTGAGAAATACCAGTTTACAGCCCATGAAGGACAGCTGCAGCTTCCACCCCTCAAATATATTTAGTCATTAAATGCTCCTGCACAGTTTAAGTTTGGGGTATTAAAAGCAGAAGTTCAGTGCTCCTCCTCATCCTGGACCATGAACTGGTTCTCTGTAAAGCTCCCCCACCCCTGTTACTTTTAAATACCTAAATGACCATAAAACACAGGGGAAAACACTGATATGTGCCAGGTGCTGAAAATAAGCACCAAGCTTCAAACACCCTTTGATGAACAGCAGATGAAACAGATCCTTTCATGGTGCTTTTGCTGGGGCAAGACTCTGCTGAATTTCCTGGGATTCTGGAAGGGGTCTGTCTAGTAAGGGAAGCCTCACCTGAGGCCATCTGTAAATTCCACTGCTGTAACAGACTGGTTTAACATGCACACGTGTCAGAGGAGGGCAGGTGCTGGGCTGTGGCAAGCTTTCTTAAATTTTCAGGTGCTATAAAAGAAATCCAATCATCTCATTAATAAAATGACACCAAGAAGCAGACCTTGGAGTAATGGTCTTTTAAAATTGTTACAGCAGCACACAACCCCAGTTTTACCTTTTTGAATAAAGCTCTCCAGTGTGCAGATGGGTTTGTGAAGGGAGCAGGGATGGACTCCTGTAACAAGATCAGTCTGTGAGGAAAAAGAGAGGAGAGGAAGCAACAGAGTCCTGAGGACAAGAAATGCCCATGGCCCAGGCACAGCTCTGCCCTCCACACCCTCTTCAGCTTCTCCCACCAGAACATCTGGCTGTGGGTTCTTCCATGCCAGGGCATTTTTCTCCTTCTTCAGGAAAGGCTTGTGGGTGACATTAAACTGTGTTATTTTGCTTAAATCTTCTATATTTCAAATGTATGTGAAGCCACATGTGTTTAAGTGATTTCTGACTTGAGCTAATACTACAGGGCATTTATCTTCATTTTTGGTAGAGAAGGATAAGTACTGCTTGTTAGAAACAATGACAAAATTTCAACTTTATTTTCATTTGAAACCATCAATTTATCCTGACAAGAGTCAATGTTTCCATCAAAGCCTTCATTAGAAAGGGTTTCTCAGACCAAGCACAGATTTTCTAATTAAACCAGATACCCCATCTCACAAGGAGAAAAAATCTCTTTTGTTTGGACATTGCACAGGAGATGTCCATCCATTTGATTCAGCTCTGCTTGCTTTCCCACATCTAAAAGGGGAAACTGATTATTTGCAGACTCCTCTTTCTTGTTCCTCTCTGTCATTGTCTTGAAGGATGGGAAAAAGAATGAAAATTCTGTTCTGACAGATCAGAAAAGGGCTTTGTACAATTCCTCTGTCACACAAGTACTGAGATGGGGACAACAAATATTGGGAGAGAGAGAACAGCTGCAATGCAGAAACTGCAGAGCTGTCCATCAGTCTGGGATGACAAATGGAAATGATGAATGCAGTAGCAACAAACAAAATTAGTTTTGCTCAAAAGACAGCCAAAATCAGCTCGATAATGCTCAACATTCGTACATCACATGAAAAATTAAATAATATTAGAACAGCTCCACATACTGTACAGCTCCTTATTGCACTGCCAAAAAAAAAAAAAAAAAAAAAAAAAAAAAGAAAAGAAGAAAGAAATTGAAGAACTGAAATGGCAAATGAGGACAAACTCTCCTCAAAGCAGT
>VZRX01006407.1:196410-287103 GCA_013398075.1 Notiomystis cincta
AACACCCCCCTTTTTCCCCGCCAAAAAAAAAAAAAAAAAAAAAACAAAAAGAAAGAAAAGAAGAAAGAAATTGAAGCACTGAAATGGCAAATGAGGACAAACTCTCCTCACAGCAGTTTTCACAAAGGTGAGAAACAAGCTTTCTGTTTCAGCATGTTTCCTCCAAGGGCTGCAGCAGCACTGATGGTTTCCTGCTCCTGACAGCAGGTTCAGGGCCTGTTCTCTTCTGGTTTTTGTGATGCTTCCCGTGGCTGTGCTCCCAGACAGTGCTGTCCATGCTCTGAGCTGCTCAGGCTCCTCAGCTCACCTCCAGCCAGCCCTTCTCTGCAAGAAGGGCTCCTTTTCTTCTCACTGGTCAGATCCACTGGAGACAACAGTCCACTGCTAGGACTAGGAGGGAAAGCAATCAGGTCACATTACAAGTATCAACTGTGGAGGTGCCTCAGCATCCTGTGAGAAGCACCACAAGATGATCACCTTAAAATGTGACCACAGGAAAGGCTCCTGCAGGTCTGGGGAAACTCAGAGACCTGAAGCAAGACTCTGCATAACCCTTCAGGTGTTTTATATTCACCAGTAAACCCCCAGATACACAGTCCCATTTTGGGCCCCTCACTTCAAGAGAGACATTGAGGGGCTGGAGTGAGTCCAGGGAAGGGAACAGAGCTGGGGAAGGGTCTGGAGCACAAGTGTGATGGGGAGCAGCTGAGGGAGCTGGGAAAGGGGCTCAGCCTGGAGAAAAGGAGGCTCAGGGGGACCTTTGGCTCTGCACAACTCCCTGACAGAAGGGGAGAGCCAGGTGAGGGTCGTGCTCTGCTCCCAGGGAACAGGGGACAGGATGGGGGGGAAATGGCCCAGGTTGTGCCAGGGGAGGTTTAGATTGGATATTAAGAACAATTCCTTCACCAAAAGAGTTGTCAATCACTGGAACAGGCTGCCCAGGTGGAGTCACCATCCCTGGAGGTATTTAAAAGTCGTGTAGATGTGGCCCTTGGGGACAGGGTTTAGTGGTGGTTTGGCAGTGTTGGGTTCATGGTTGGACTCAACCTCAGAGGTCTCTTCCAACCTAAACAACCCTAAGATTCCGAAACTCTCTGAAACAACACTTTTTTTTTTATTTTTAAACAATCATTTCAGGTGTGACTCTAATGAGTCAAACTCCTTGTTTACACCCAAGTTTACAAAAGTGGATGACTCACATCTTTCCCCTCTGTTGTGCCACAGTAAACACCTACACGTGGTTTCTTCCACCCAGGTGAGTGACAACATCGACCCAAATTCCTCTGCACACACAGCCACTGTTTCCACATCAAGTTTTGCCCAGTGAGATCACTCAGTGCTTTGATCAAATGTTGCTGAGTCATGGGATTGGTGACATTTCCATCTGTTGTTTCCAGACTGTTGTACTGGTGCTGTCTTGAAAGAATTTTAACTTTCAAACTTTCAATCCTGACCTAACACCTGACAAAATGTGAAACATCTTTACCAGAATTTCCTGGATCCATAAAAGAATTGTAAGCCCAATTTATTACATTTGGAGGAGCCAGAAGTTGCACAAATATGCAGCCCCTCCTGTCCCAGATGACCCAAATGCTGGTTTTGTAGAGGAATAGTTGGCTTAACCCCTCCATTTTCCCCTCCTTAACCAAGTACATTTGAACACTGTCACTGGAACACTCTCTGCAGCTTTCAGTACAGGGATCATAACTGAGTAAAAGACTGGGAAAAAAGCAAAAAAGCAAAGAGTTTATTTTTCCCATGTCCAAACTGGACTGACACAGTTTCTTTTGGCAGACAGCAAAAACATTGTAGGTAATTCTTGAGACAGCTAAATATTTTATAAATATTGTATGAAACCACTTAAGCCTTGGTACCAAAAGAAATCTAAGGACAACAGACAAAAGTTTTCCAGTAGAGGCAGGAAACACCAACTCAGTGATGTCAACTGCCAAAGTTTTTGTAGGAAGCTGCTAAAATTTCCTAATGTTTAAACACAGCTTTTAATGAATTGTTCTGATATTTAAAAGAACCTCAAGCTCTCATGAGTACACATCAATTAGCACCAAACACATTGGCTGGGCTCTGAGTGGTTTCCATCCTTCAAGATAAAAGCAGAACAGTCAGAATTCTGACTTCCTAAAGCAGCCCTGCTGGCACACAGATCCCTATTTTTGTGAAGGCAGAAAACAGGTCATTATACTGGGATTTTTGATTCCTAATTCCGATTCCTTCTTTATTCAGTGACCTTAAAGCAAATCTAATTCACATATGGGGGAAAAAAAGTCACTGGCACTGTCTACCTAAAGGGCTTTGACATCTGCAGGTGAAGAGATTAGATTAAAACACCACTTTTAACTCTGTTACTTCAGCAGCAAGTTATGCAGGAGTCACAAAAATCTATTGAATGCCACTTCTGATATTTAGAAGCTTAATTTCCTGAGCAGACTTTTGAGGTACCTGGATGTCCTTCAGTAAGAATTTACATTTAGAAAATGTTAAACAGTGTAAGATGTAGTGGATGGTTCCATTCTTCCCACCTACAAATAAGGTTTGTAAAGCGGTAAATTAGCCATTAACAGGAAAAGAAATAAACTTTACCTTTTCTAGACCCCACTTCTGCCTTGATGAAAGGCATTTCATCCTTAAGGCTTCTCTTGTCTGTAGATTTAAATAAAAAATATTAAAGGGAGCAGTTTCTCCAGGTGTAGAAAATGTTCATATAATCCAGAATAAGTACCTTTCTGTCCAGAAGCGTCCCAAACAACAGGATGAAGAATCCCTAAGAAATTGCAAAACCAGTTAACAAAACCAGCATAACCACTTGATATTTCTTAAGTGTTTCTAGATGTCCTTTTGTTAAGGAGAGATTTCATCACCTGTGATTCAGGTGACAGCAATGCACAAAATGGGTTTATCCACCCAGGTCACGTGGGCTCTCTGGGAACATGAGGAATGGATATAACCTGTGTTAATCCTAACTGTGACCTGGACTGATGGGGAACAAACCAGGACCTTCTCAGCCTCTGCACTCAGGGCAGCCAGAGCCAAGAAGAGCTAAGGCAGACTGGGTGTGCAGCAGGGCATCAGGAAACACTGATGGGTGTTTGTGCTGATGAGTTAATCGAAACCATGGAATCACTTAGGGAATGGAATGGAATGGTTTGGGTTGGAATTGACCTTAAAGGACATCCAGTTCCAACTCCTTGCCATGGACAGGGACAATTTCCACTACACCAGGTTGCTCAGAGCCCCATCCAGGCTGGTCTTGAACATTCCCAGGGATGAGGCATCCACAGCTCTTCTGGGAAACCTGTGCCAGTGCCATCTTCACTGGAAGGGGGAATTTTCTGCGTAATTGTTAAATGAGAAGGATCCAACATCTTTGCAGTTATGGATGTTACCTGGTGGATTTTATATTCAACAGAAATTCATCATCTTAATTCTTCACCCCACTTCAAACCAGAGCAGTTTGTTCCATTACCCATCTGCACCTACAACACCAACGTGGGATGCCAGGATGGGAACGCACCAAGCGGACGGGAAAGCTGAGATCCTACCTTTCACACACAAGATTTATCCCTTTATCCCAGGCTCTGGGCACACACACACAACTCCCAGTCCCAGGGTTTACCTGGAAGGCGTTCAGCAGAGCAAACACAACGTGGAAGGCCAGAGAGCGGCTGTCGATGATTGTCGCCAGCCCAAAGCCCCAGGTGAGGCCCAGCAGAGGTGTCAGAAGGGCGACGTTCTTGCTGACTCGGATCATGCTGCTCAAATCTTGTGACTTGCAGCCTTCTCCAGCAGAGGATCTCCCAGTCTTCACCACAACCACAACCACCACCATGAGATTCACAACAATGATGCTCAGGGCGGGTACAACAAAGGCCAAGAGGGCTTTTGTCTCATACCAATTGAGCCAGCAGGCTCCACTCCTTAAATAACCATTTTTTGGTTCAGTAATAGCAACAGTGAGGATAGATATGACCAAGGGACATCCGTATCCGATAGCAAATGCTGCAGCTAGGAATACAGATCTTTTTATCTTAAAAAAAATTAATAATAATCCATAGAGAATCAAGAGGCCCAGGGTAAACATCCAGAAGAACAGGGCAAGATAGAAAAAGTGAAGGAAAAAAGTGGCTGCCACACAGAGCTGGTGGTTCAGGGCTGTACTGTGCACAACGGCTGCCAGGATGAAGAGAAGGTCAGCGACGAGAAGCGAGGCGGCGATGTTGACCAAGCAGAAGTGGCGCATGAAGGTAATTTCAGTCTTTGTGACGTGGCGCCAGACCACGGCCTCGACGGCGAGGCAGAGGCTCAGGCTGACGAGGGACAGGCCCAGGCCCACGCGTGTGAGGTCGCCCAGCGCCGAGCCCCGCGGCGCGGCCGGGGCCATCAGGATGGAGAAGGAGCCGTAGGTGCGGCGCCGCTGGGCACAGGCGCAAACCACGGCGGTGGCGTTGTGGGCGCGCAGCCGGCAGGGCCGCGGGTCCCAGCGCCGCTCGGCCGAGTGCCAGCCCACGCACTGAGCCCCCGCCGGCTCCAGCTTGTTCAGCTTCTCGAAGGTGAGCAGGACGTTCTGGAGCTCCTCCGGCAGCGACACCGACAGCACCATCCCGTTCACAAAAGCGGGGCCCGGCCGGCTGGGCTCCAGCACGGCTCCGAGCGTCGGAAACGCGACGCTGACGGCTTTGGAGGCCCTGGGCAGCCTCAGCAGCTCTTCCTCGGGAATCACCACGTGCCCGGTGATGTTGCCTGTGCTATTGAACGCCATGGAAAAGTCAAAGCTCTTTCTTGAAGTGTTTCTGTGTATGCTGTAGCCTTTGGTAGCGATGAAGGGCTCCTGGATACTTTCTGAGCCATTTCTTAGAAGAAGTTTCCCAGCAAATAAATTTACTGAGTCCAGTAATACTGAACCAGCATTTCTGTCCTTTACAAAAGCCCAGTTAGAAATGATGGAGCTGTTCAGAATATGGTTTGCTATCCTGCTGTAGCTCTGAAACAAAAAAGCAAAATAGAATTTGTTTTATTTTAGAAGAAACCAAACACTATTCTCCTGTCAGTGCCTCCAAAAATGCTCATTTAATTCATGAGTGATTGCTATAAAAGGAATAATCCTTTAGACAATGAATATGTTCCCATGATCCATCCCAGTCAAACCCAAACATCTCATTACTAGAATTGTCCTATCCTCTTCATATCCTACATCAAAAGGTGATCTGAGAAGTATAAAGCACAAAAGACACCCTGGTTCTATTCCAGGTGCTGACCCACTGTGCATGTCTAATCTATACCACTCTCCCTGTATTTTTCCCTCAGTCTCTGATTGCATCAGGGAAAGATCTCAGCTTTAGTTGTACAACACATGACAACACAGCTGCAGGTCAGTGCCCCCAGGGCTGCCTTCCCTGCAGTGTCATAATTTCAAAATGAATTCTTCCTTGCACTGGTATCCCAAGTCTGTAACAGCAGTTCCTGAAAACTTTCGCTTTTAAAGAAATTTAATTCCACAGTCTATTTTCATCACACAGAAATAAGTCAAGGAGTTTATCTGACAAAAAAAATCCCACTCTGGAAACCCTTTCCAGGTGATCTCCATGTGGATTTGCAGGCACCATCTCATTGGACAGTGGCCAAAAAGACAAAAATACCTGTGGATGCTCTGTAAAGCTCAGAGGTACCTCCCAAAGCCAATAAAAGTAAATACCTGCATTTTTCCTCTGGTGACATTCTCTGACAGCAGCAGGGAAATCTTCTTTAGCAATTCCACTATATCAGCAATGTTTCCTGGGATGGCTGGTGAAGACAGGATATCTGGGATGATGCATGAAAAATCAGCTTGGCAGCTATGATTCCCAGCACCAAAATGTTCTGCTCCATCTCCAGGCTTCCCATGCCCTATCTTTCCTCCTCCTACAAAAGGAAGATGTTCTCCAGCACCACCACTCTGTCCTCCAGGGCATGGGAGGAGTTCACTTTGGGATATCCTCTGGAGGGAGGAAATAGATTTGAGACAATTAATGAAAAGAATGAAAATGAAGCCACAGCTACAACCAGGCAAGAGATGCAGTGCTGGGTGTGCAGAGAATGTGCCAGGTAGACTGAAATCCAGGGCCAAAGCTCACCTGAGAAGAATATCATGGTTATACTACACACATGAAAGAAGGACAAGAACTAAATGCAGTGTCTTATTCTTGAAGTGACTTGAATAAGGATCTTGCAGCAGAGGAGAATTTGTCATAAATCATCTGATTATTACACACATTGGTGTTGTTTCCTCAGTTTCACCCTGCTGTGTTCTTATCTTAGTTTAGATCCCCATGAGGAACATCAGCCAAGTGAAAAAGGCAACTTAATTTCTGAATTATGTTTCCACACAAGAATCTCCCAAATTTATTTCCTATAACCTGATTTAAGATTCTTAAAGAATTAGAGCAAAGTCTGATGAGGAGTGGCTGAGGGATCTGGGAATGCTCAGCCTGGAGAAAGGAGGCTCAAGGGGGGACCTTATCACTCTTTACAAGTACCTGAAATGAGGCAATAGTGGGGTGGGGGTCAGGCTCCTCTCACAGGTAACAAGTGACAGGACAAGAGAACGTGGTCTCAAGTCACATCAAGGGAGAATTTTGATTGGATATTAGGAAAAAATTCTGAAAGGGTGATCAGGCACTGGAACAGGCTGCCCAGTGAAGTGGTGGAATCACAATGCCTGGGTGTGCTCAAAAAAGGTGTGGAGCTGGTACTTGAGGACGTGGTTCAGCAGTGAAATTGTGGTGCTGGGCTATTGGTTTGACTCAATGATCTTAGAGGCCTTTTCCAACCTAAACAATTCTTTGAGTCCACGAAGCCAGAGCCTGTTATCAAAGTATTCTGTGTTTTAGGATCCCATCTCCCTTTGCTCAAGACTGAAAGCTCATGGAAGGAGGGTCTGTCTTTGCAAGAAGTTACAAGCACAGGCCGAAGTTGGTGCACAACAGCTTCCTCACCTGGAAAAGGGACTGAACATCCAGGCTTGCACAGGCATCTGACAACTTTTGCCACTTTCTGTCTTCACAGACAAAGCTTGTCTCCCCGTGGAAGGAGGGAGAGCAAGGCTGAATACAAATTGCTCCATCATCTTGACAGGGAATGAGATTTATACAGGCATCTGGAAAACCAACCAAGCAGATACTGTTACAAGGTGAAAGGCAGCATAGCATGGTCTGTGATGTATCAGGGGTGGAAAGTACTGATAACTGATAACATCTCACAAAGGCAGAGTTAGTCACTGTACCTTGCTCATCACCAGTCTTTGATTTGTTACTGAGAACCTGAAAAATAAGAAGTGGAATGTAGAGTGAATGTTTACATAAACAAGTAAAAGAGTACTCCTTGGTACAAACCAGAAAGGGTTTCAGGAGGAAAATAGTCCTTTTGAGGTCCTGAATGCAGAGCTTGTGGCCCTTTGCTCACACAGATCAACTGAGAACTCTCCACTGAAATCTGCCTCTGTACAGGAAGCCTTCAGTTGGACCCTGCTACTGAAGTGACACTGAGCTCATGTACAGGATCTCAGATGAGGAAGCTGTTGATGATGAGGGTGGTGGGACACTGGCACAGTTCTGTGCAGAGAAGCTGTGGCTGCCCCACCCCTGGAAGTGTTCAAGGTCACTTGACTGGGATTTGAGCATCCTGGTCCAGTGACACTTACCCTGGGAGTGGTGTGTGGCACGGCCAGGAAGAAGTGCACAGCCCAAAGGAGCAGGCAGTGGATCACCCTCACATCCATCACCACTCATTTGCTGCTTTCCTCCTGGAAGAAAGATGTTAAAGAAGTTTAGACCTTCTCTGTTTCCACTTTTTGAACATAGTCTGATTACTTACTAGCAAAAAAGCAGCTAAACCCATGCCAAAGACTGTCCTTAGTGGGCTTGCAAGGTGATTTTCAGGCGTTCATAATTGATTATCTTTACTGTGAATGATTTGTGAACCCTTTCTTAAAAAAAAAAAAAAGAAATCTGTTCAACACTGGAAGTTACTGCATTAATAATTTATGTAAACTGCAAGCTGGAGAGCTTATTAAAGCAGTTCAGCCTGTGCATCCCTTTGGAAGTGATTTGAGACCATTTCATCTCCACTGGGTTCAATGCTCTGCTCTCCTTGGGCAGTTCCTGCCCTGTGAGTAGAAAATATGGGCATTCAGGTTCCAGAAATCAAAATATGATAAACAAGGGACAGAGTGAAGAGTTATTTTCTTTGCAGAAAGATTCAGACCTCTATTCCCTTCATGAAGTTTCCCATGGTCCTTAATAAAAGCTAAACATCCTGGGATACAACTTGTTACAGGCATGTTTGTTGGAGAAAAATAATCCAGCAAAGGGAATGAAGGAAAACCAACATGATAGACCAAATCCTATTATTAGATGCTAGACATGTCCAAGGCAAAAGCAGCAGCTGCTGTGGGTTCAGAAGAATTGAGACACTGATCTTATATCATCATAAGTATAAGTAGATTAATTTAATTTTTAAAAAATCAAAAATAAAATGCATAAGAGTCAGTGAGCCAAACTACTAAAGCAAGAAGCAAATGCACAGTGGCAAAACAGGATGACAGCAGGACCTCAAGAGATGGCAACACGAAAAACCTCATCAAATTACCATGCCTTGAGAGGAGCCCCTCAATTTCCCCCCTGACATGTATTGATGAGCACAGATGATGCTGATCAGAAGCAGAAGGGGTCCTGCCCTGGGAGAGCAGAGATGTCTTTTCTCATCCAGAGGCTCCAGGCTCTCCCATCTGACAGCATCAAAGGCCCAGGCACGCAGCTGGCTGCCCCTTTCATCTGTGATGTCTGTCCACCGTGCTGTGATTTGAGATCTGTAGGTTTATTACTTAATTATGAAATTATCATAAAAGTAAGCTCAACTGATGCACTGAATTTCTAAGGTAGATCTTAAGGAGAACCTCATGCCAGCCTCTGAATTCAGCTGTTAATATGAAAAGCATTTTCTGGGTTAAAAGCTAGCAGCCACTAGCTCTTCTAAGGAAATAAAACAGACAAGGAGAAGAGAACCAAAATACTGAGACTGATATTGCCAAAGAATGGGAGGTGGCTGGGAAACACCTACAGGTTTGGGGTGAAAGGCTGCACCAAATTCTTTTCTGATTTCTGCAGTCATTAAATGTTTATTGTGAGCTCGTGGCCCTAATTCCATTTCACAGCTCGGAATCCTTGAGCTCATCGTGTCTCACCAATAATTAATTCACATTCATTCTGTATTTAATCACCAGTGCAGCTCCACCTGGGGCTGTCACCTGGGAGGGAGGCAGAAATCTGGGACATCCCCACGTACCTGGGGCTCACCGAGACACCGGGCCCGGCCAGCAGTGAAAGGCTGAGCTCGCTCGGCTGCTTTGTTTGACTCACCTTGGAAACCACCCAGGGCCACCAACCTGCCCAGGGAACCACTGTGCAGCTGGAGAAACCTGGGGCAAAGCAAGCAAGACACCAGCAAGTCACTGTTACTTTAGGAAAAAACATGGATGTCGTGACACGGGGCCACATGGAAGCGTAAACAGAGAGAGGATCATTTCTCTTATCATGAGCTGCCAAAAACCTGCCTCTGCAGGAAGCTGTAATCGTGATACTCCTCTGTTCCAGAGGTTTCTGCTCCATCAGCACACAGGCACATGAGCACTGAGGTGTCAATGCCCTCTCATGTGAAAAGGACTTTCTAGTAAGGGGACATTTCCACACCTAGCTCAGGAGATTGTCCCCAGCTGATCCTCCTTCTCCAGTTCATTCCAGTGCCCTCAAGAGAAGGGGAAGAGCAAGGAGAGAGTGGATGGACAGTGGTTACAAGAGAGCAAAGAGACTCTTAAAAGAGCAAAAAAACCCACCCCAAAATAAACAAAACCAACTGATTGTGAATTTAAAAAGTAATCCATATATTGGTTACTGCTCATAGCCTTATGCTCAAATCCCTTGCTCTGACTCCCATTGGTGTAAAATTGAAATATTTTGTAAAACCCTGCAGAATATCCTCCTTTCCTCTAACCTCAGGCATTATTTTAGCTACTGGCAGGATGCAGTGCAGTCTGGCCCCACATGGGCACAGTTACCAGAGGAATCTGTCCTAACAATGACCCCACAATGCTGGACCCAAACTCTCTGGCCAAAGCGTCCTTCATCACCTGGAGTCACCTCTCTCCCTCTCCACTACTCCAAAAAACAAACTACAGTTAAGTTTACAGGGAAAGGTGTCCTGCACAAAAAAAATACAAGCACACTTTCTACAAAATTAAGATTTATACTGACCTTGCAATAATTTGCTAGAGAAATATATTTTCCCAAACAGTACAAACTTGCAACTTTAACATTTATTAGAAGTATTAAATCCATCATTACAGAACCTAATCTATTGGGTTTAGGGCTTGAATGGCCACATGGCTTGCTTAAAACTCAATAAACCACCATAACATGATAACCTGCCATTGCTACCAAGGAAGTTAAGGCTGCAGCAGGAGGCTTTAGTGTTCACATGGTCATCCAAGGATAAAAAGTAAAGCTCTTAATTCTTCAGAATGGTATCAGATGTATTTTTAAAAGAATTATTTTTGGAAAGTATAGATTTAAGTGAAGCAAGTTTTAAGAGGAGAGTAGTCTTTATATATAGCCATAAGAAAACTCCAAATTTTCTCAAAAGTGACAGTGATTAGAGGCCAATTACAAAACTAGAAGAAAAAAAAATCAGAGGTTAATTAAACTATCCAATTATTTTCACAGATGTAAAGAGAATATAAAACTGAGGAAAGAAGTGCAAAGTGAAGACAGCCTTGGCAATTAAATGCATTTTAGATTTTGAATGAACCAAATTCACAGATAATTCTCCAGCAGCTCTGGAATAATGATGCTCTGTGGCAGTACTCACTGTTTCCAGAAGTCTGGGTTCTGCTGTGAGCAAAGCTAACCCAGCCAGGACTCCCAGGGTCTCAGATGTGACTCTCTAACCTCTCATCTGCTGCCATCCTGCCCCAGTCTCACTCTCGGTCTTACCCAGCCCTGCCCGGGCGCTCCGACGCGTTTGGAGTTTCCTCATGAAGAAACAACGCTGGGCAGCAGCTGCTTCTTTTCTCGCCTGACTGGACTGAGGCTGAGGAAGCTGCAGGTGAAGGTGTTGCACTGCAAGATGACAGCACAGGTTACAAACACGCCCACAAAGCTGCCAGACTGCCACCTCTGCCAGGAGTCCACAGGGGTGAGTCACAGCTGCGAGGTTGGTGCCGTTCCCGGGGGTGGAGGCAGCAGCTTCTGCTCTCCTGTTTCATAGAACCATGGAAGGGGTTGGGTTGGAAGAGACCCTAAAGCTCATCCAGTTCCAGCCCCCTGCTGTGGGCAGGGACACCTTCCACTGTCCCAGGTTGCTCAGAGCTTCATCCAACCTGGCCTTGAACACTTCCAGAGATGGAGCCTCCACAACACCTCTGAACAACCTCTTGAAGACCTCAAAACATCAATGATCAAAATCTGGTCAGCTTAATGCATTATCCTTCATAAATACAAGAGCACACTACTGACACCACTTTGTGCAGCTAAAAAGCTCAATGAACAAGCAATAATCTTTTCTTCAGGGCTACCCCATCATAAGGGGTGACAGATACCTGCTGAACCTTGTGCCATGGTCACTGTTGGCTCCCTAAGAATCACCTCACCTCCAAAAACCAGATTTCCAACAGCCAAAAATTTACAGCAAGTAGTTTATCACTACAGAACAATTCCTAACACCCCTTTAACACAGGAGTGACTTGCAAGAGCTCTGGTCACTGACTTTTTTTTTCTACATTCCTGCAGTGTGTTTGTCAGGAGCTTACAGGGTTTCCTGTCATTTTGTCTGCTGTCACAACTCCAGCCAGGCCTCAGAGATGTCTCCAGCTTTAACCTGAAGATAGGCATTATTCACTGTTGTGCTTTGATACAGCCAGCCTCACACCAGCATCAAGTAGGCATTTAGCCACCACAATCAAGCACAGCCAACACAACCCACCTGGGAAGGTTAAATTACTTGTATTTACCAGGTAAAAGTATTTTTTTAAAATTGATTTCTAAGTAAGAAAGGCCAAAAAACGTATGTCAAGGTATGGACATGTTTCAAAAGGCTTCTTTTGCCCATGTCACCTGGAGCTGTGCTTCTACACCTCCCTGAACCTTCACTGGGATGGCCAAACTGAGTGCCCTTGACTCTCAAGCCCTCCTCAACCTCGAGAGTCCTCTTTGGACACAAAGGTTGGAATCTGCAGCCCTGAGACACACACACTTCTCCCAGAAGGAAGCTGTGTGAATCTGGGCTCCCAGGGGGCTTGAAAAGAGACTGAAGCCAGGACTCCCAGCAAAGAGGGCCCTCCAAACCCCAACCCCAGCAGCATCACTCTCATCCCTTACAAGCTGGTTGGGGTTGTTTGCATTCCTCAGGCACACACAGGGAAGGGTTTGTCCTCTCAGCTCTTGCAAAATCCAATTATCCAAGATCTGCAACCAGCTGCTTCAGTGCTGTGCTCACCACCTGCTTTCTCAGAGATGAGAAACATCTCAGGTAACTTTTACAGCAGCCAAAGGGCAGCTGTGAAAACCTGGGTTTACAATTTCCTTTGGAAAGAGTTAACAACAGACTTGAGAAAACTTTTGGCTTCAATGAATACAAGGTATTTATTTAAAAGTTCAGCAGATACTTTGCTAAACAATTCAAACTTTGCAATAATCACTGATTTCCACCAGAAACTTCACTTCCATGAATATTAATGAAAAAAGACATCTTTGTGAAAAAAAAATCAAGTAAGTAGACCTGTACTTTTGCTTTTTTTAACTATACCTTGTCCTTGTGTGGCACCAAAAGATTTTTAGAGACTCTTAAGACTGAATGAAAACCATGCAGCTAAAAAATGCCCTTCTGCTGTTCTGTTCTTTATGTTCCTTTTCCCTCTTCCATATCCCTATAAAACATGTCATACCCTCAGTATTGGTGCTTTACTATATACTAAAGAAGGGATTCAGACATGCATTTATCCCTGTCACTGCGTGGCAACAGGATCTTTAAAAAAGCCTCTGAAGACGCACAGTAAGGTCAGTTCAACATGAGCCAAGAGGAAAAGAGGGTGGAATGAACAGATCCTGAGAAGTTAAAGATTCCCAGTTGTGTTTGCAAAGGAAAACTGAGCTTTCCAACTGTTTGGGCCCTAAGCCCCCCTGACAGTCAGGAGCCAGAGCATCCCAGTGAGCAAATGGAAATCTGAACACTTTAAAGGGGGACTATTATAAATACTTTGCTTCCACTCCCCATACTCCTCCTTGCAAAGAATTTAAGGGCACATAAAACACTCCTGAACAGAACTGAGCAGACGTCTGAAGAGGTTTTTATACTCATTTTATTTGCTGAGTTTGGATAGCATGCATCATTTTACAGCACCAGTAGACAAGTCAGTGAAGCACACAGCTCTTAGCAACTTGTACTGTGGAATGTCTCCAAAACCATTACCCTCTCCCCCTCCACTCCAGTATGTAACACTAGCTGAAGACAAGACAGACACACATCAGGGCAACTTCCTTATGGCTACAAATACTCATAGCAGCGACTTTTAAAGGAGGGTTTATTAAATCAAGTCATTGCACTTGGGTCATTTATTGCTATAGCGAACAAAGGCCATTAAATAACAAACACCTTTCATTTGTGGCTTTAACTGATTGTCTTGTTCTGTTCATCCTCTACAAGCTCACACACAGGCACAATTTCTGCAGAGCAACCCCTTCCAAGATTTGTTTCGTGCTCCAATCACAGTGAAGAGCTTGTACAACAAAATTGGGTACTTCATTAGGCTCAACTCTTGTTTTTCACCACCTGCTTTACAGGTATGAATTCCAGGCAAGAGTTCAGTGTCTGATGAGAAGCACACGATTCCTCAATTCATTTGTGATGCACTTGGGCAATTCAAAGTTAAAAGCATTAAGAGTGAATCAGCTTATTAGCAATTTGACTAGCAATTATTATTCAATACCTGCAGAGTGTATTAATCAGATTTCAATGAGATTTCATGAACTATTTGAATCAGTAATGGACAAACATCCCCCAATTGACTTTTTGACATTTATATTTTATGACACCAACGGTGGAGGAAGTACACTCTCAAGAAGTAACACTTTCATGTCACTTGAACGAGTGACATACAGAATAATTACTGTATTTATGACTATTCCCATGAAGAGAAGCTTAATTACTTTCTTTTATTGGTGAAGTTGCCAAACTATGTGGCATGCTTTTGTCTTTTAAGTTATAGCAGACCTAAAGGAGATGAGCTGATTAACAGAACTAATGGATTTGACTGGCTTTCTAAAGCTGGATGTTTTATAATTCTTCGATCAGACAGACACAGCAACAAATATAATTGTTTCCCATCACTTTGCATATTATTTTTGTGTTATTCTGGTGCAAGTTTTGAGCCCAGGGGTTAAAGATAATGGTAATCCACAAGATCTCAACTTCTTTCCATAAAGTAAAAACCGTTTTGGACACCAGCACGATGATGTCAAAGCAATCTGTCCACTCACTCATTAAAATACAAAGATGTTACTAAGTTTAGAGGTATGCAATATATTGAGAAAGTTTATGGCATAAATATATAAATATTGAGAGCTTTTGAGAGTATCAAAGTTCCAAAGGGATTTATTTGGAGATATATTATAAACAAAACCTGACTATTGTAAAAACAGATCAAGATGCATATGGAACCACTAGAAAGACTGATGACTTCAGAAACACAGAAGTACAGATGCTCTGTCTTAAGGTTTACTCTTTCATGCTATATACTGTAATATTTTAGGCACAACAGGTTGAGTTAAGACTGGACTCTAGCTTTGTTTCTGTATTCCTTGCATTTTGTGGTTTTAACAGTTAATTTTGTCATGATTTCACAATCCATTCGTAAATCCCTTTTTAATCCAATAGTGCAAGTGACAACCGTTCTGCAGAACTACTCGGATTAGAGCATTCCATCTTTCCACACTGCATAGGAGGAGTTTCATTGCTTCATTGCACTAACAAATTCCTATCTCATTACTCAACTTATCAACAGCATAGTAGTAATATTCTCACTGCAGACAGGCACAACAGCATAATCCTGGGTAAGACTGCCAAAATTATACAAATATCATATATTCCCTTTTGCATGGAGGGGAAGAGTGTGACTACAATTACGATACAGTTATTCCATCCCTTCCAACAGACTATTTTACAGATTAGTTGCAAAGACAGATCACCCTATTTATAGTATAGATCTCTTTAAAAATTAAGCTACAAGTATTCAATAAAAATCTATTAAGAATTCCCTCTCCTTTCTATACAGATTCAGTAGTATTTTCAAGCAAACCAAAAAAATAAGGTCTGCAATTCCAGCACAGTAAGAAATAAGGCCTCTTTTATATTGGCAAAAAAATTACACCATTATTCTTTTTTGTTTTCTTATCTCTCTGAATATAAGACTATATTCCTTCTTTTTACTATAGTTTTTCTTTAAGACTGTAGAACACCAGCATCCTTTATAATGAAATGAGTCAGTTCTCCTTATGTTCAGCTTTGAATTCCTGGTGAGTTAAAAACATTGAGTCCATAGCTGTCTCATGTAGACATCACTGCTTTCTTCAATTTTTCTATTTCAAGCTGAAAAAAGGACATTTTGAAAAGAAAGACAGTCAGTATTAAAGTTGCTATAAAGTCTTCAGAGCTTTCACCAAAGTCATAATCTTTACATTTCAAAGACACTCAAGTACTGCACCATAGAAGCATTTGACAGCTCAGTATTTACAGCTGATTTTATACCACTACACTGCTAAATGAACAGGAATTTAAAATAATTAAAAATTTGGCTATAGTTCTGGTATAATCTTTTTAAAATAAAAAAAAAAATCTGTTTTATAAATCAATTTATCTGGATAAACTGTCTCTAAAAAAAGCAGTCAAAGCAGGGTTATGGAATCACCTGACATGTTCCCATGTAATGCTGCACCACCATCTCAGAGTAACTTCCCACAACAGCCTTCATGCAACAGACACTGCCATGATTAATTTGTATTTTTTCAAATGGATTTAGAGGACCCCTGGAAGTCACATCCTCTTCATCTCCACTGCATATTTAAGGCAACTTCACTGATTACTTTAGAGCCACATTAAAGAGAGACTCACCAGAAGTCTCCCTCACGTGTCTCAAGCAGCTTTGTAGCCAGCAAGATGTACTATTTCACAAAAATAAAATGCCCTTTTGTACCAGACTGAAATAATTTCCTACTATGGGTTCATCCTATTAACTACTTAATGGCATCATATTGCACTGCAGGTAGGGTTCTTCATCAGTAGATTGAGGAGTGGTGCTCATTGATAAGGAAATTTTTCAGATAAATTCTGTTCTTTTAGCAAATCATCCACATTTAGTATTTAAACAATTCATCAAAAATTTAGAGAATTTTTTTTTGCCCTGTTTTTCTTTTGATTACCTAAGTTAAATAGGTCTTTCAATCTTATAAATGCAAAGTATTAACTGTCTCTCTTGAAACTTGCCCAGCTGGACATATTCCTAGCAAAGAGCAGAATCCAGCAACACTAAACTGAACTCCCACCCCAACCCCCCATGTACTGTTACAAATAATATTCCAGAAAAAGAAAGCTGAACTTGGATTGCCTCTATAAATCCAACTGCCACATGAGGCAATTCATTCAATCACAAACTAAAACAGCAACACAAAAAGAGACTGAACAGGTTTGTTAAGACTTTCCTGTGACATCAAATTCCAGAACAAAGCCTACACACCCCTAAATTACCCATGACCTCCCAAAGAGGTAACTTTACCTCCAGATTGCTTCGCAACAGCTTCTCTTCTTCCAAATCCTTCTTTAGTTTTTCCAGTTCTCTCCTAAAAGGAGTGAAGACAGAAACAGAAGTTAGAAGGGGGAAAAACTTCACATTACTGAGGACAGAATGCACAGGCCTTGTTTAATTTTACAAGTGGGATCACAAAACCAGGCACATGCCCAGCAGTGAACTGTTACTCACATCTGTTGGAGCACAAGATTCCACCATCACTCAACACTTCTGACCTATTGCTATTCACCTGTCCCTGATTTTTAATCACAATTTTAAGGAGGTTACTTAAAAGGTTGTGCTGTTATTTAGGCTTTAAAGTTGGATTTAAGCTAAAATAACTTAAAATAACCTGGCAACTTCTACACAGAGAGCAAATTACTTAGAATATAAGGTTCTTACCAGTCATGTCAATACTGCAAGTACTTGTGCACAGTGTTACACAAGACCTGCACATGTACTTATGTCATTACCACAAAAATTTAACTATTTTTCCTTACAGTGAAAGCACAAACTATTTAAGAAATACTTTCAGAAAGATGTAATGGACGCAGGAGTGCAAAGTAGGAGGGATAAAATGTGTACAAATTCCAAAAGTACACTGACATCAAATTTCTATGTATTTAGGACATTTAGTAGAATCAATTTCAAATATCTGAATTAATGCATTAATATGTTATTAGCATAGAACAGCTTTTTATTTTAAAGTTTAGCATTGAAGACATTTGTAAGATGGCTATATAACATCTCTGCAGTTTGAAAAAGGAAATATTTACCCATGTTCTTTCTTCAGTGCATCTACTAAACCCATTAAATCATTAATCTGAGTCCTGAGCTCTTCCACAGAAATTTTTTCATCATTTGTTTCTCCTCTAAGTTGGAGATCTCCAGGAAAAAAGTCGAATATGACAGAACGTGGTCTCTGAGATGAAGGTGGAATCAGTGGGCTGAATGCAGATGGCTGAAAAAATAAATCAGTAGAAAGGTAAGAAGTGAAATCTTTAGGAACTCAACACTTAAACAGCACACAGGTTGTACCAGGATGGGAGCTAGACATGCCTAAATTCCCTTAATTTTCTACCTAAAAGGTAAAAATCAACGTCCAGTTTGAATGGATTACTGGAGTATGAGAGATCATTACTTTATACAGATCTTAATTAAGGATTTACCCGAGGTTCCTGCAGTCACTAAAATGTACTTATACTGCAGTCCTCTACACTTACAAAAAAGTGATTTAATGGATCCCACTGGATCATTATGAACAAACTTTTGTTTACTTTGCTGATCTGCTCAGCTGTTCTGTCTGTCAGGAAACTGAATTCGGAGCAGATATGGAACTTATCTGGAAAATACCACCTGATACAGCAGTTCTCATCAGAACTCATGCACTTTATAAGCATAAATGAGCTTTAATACTAAATTTCTTACTATGACTTTATACTAAATGACTCAGCTCACTTGTACTTAAATACAAGCACTGGCATTTAGATGTTGCATGAGCCTGTACTGGAAACGCAAGCAGGATGAACAGAACACCAAGCTGCCTGGTACTCCTCTGGCTCCTTGGTATCATCATACCTTCTTTGTTTCAACTGGCTTTGGTTTGGCACTTTCTTCTTCTTTCTGCATCATCAAAATTTTTTCTGGACCCACATTTTGACTTGTCTGGTAAACCATTCATAAAAAATAAAAAGGTTTTCAGAATTAAAAAAAAAACACATGAATTTAGAAGTAAATTAACAAAAAAAACCCTTCCACATGTTTCTAGAAATGCAATAGTAAAGGAGAAAACCAAGTAACTAAACTTAAATTGCTACACTAGTAGACTTTTCTGTCCCTTACAGTAGAACCTTCCTCCCCCACATTCAGTTGAACTTAAACACAGAAATCTTGGGCAGGATTTTCAAGCATATTTGCAATACTGAAGTCTGACTTTTGGGAGCCTGTAGGTGCTTCCATAAAACACAAATGGGCTGTAATTGTAGATGATAACTGGCATGACTGAACTGTGAAAAAAATTGATTTCAAGGACTGCACCACCCACTTCTCATTGTCTGCCAACCTCACATCAGCTCTAAGATCACGAGTCCCACGTTACAGCAGCATTAAATTACAAATTAATAGTGGCCAATTATCAAAGTCACTAAAGACACTTTCAGAGCTGTGTCTATGTACAGCACCTATTTCAGCATCAGTGATGCCAGAAGAGCTGAGCATTTCCTGCAGCAACACTCCATGGAAGAGAAACACCTCATGAAAGAGAAACACTCTTTCAGCTGCACCACAGTTCCAGTTGTTTCTCTTACATTCACTTCCCCGCTGGGAATGGATCTCCCTCCACACAAAACTACAGGAACTGAACCCCTGCAGCATTTTGCTCTCAGATAAATGGCTCACTGGCTCACAGGACTGTTCCCCAGTGCAGTCCTGGTCCTGGGAAGCCAGTCTGTAGTTCCCTACTAGGAGAACAGCCCCAAAATACTCACAGGACTACTGCTATTGAAACGGGAAGGCAGCCTCCTACCAGGCATCTTGGGCCGGTTCGCAGTCGGGTGTGACAGATGATCTGAGGTAGCAATTACATCATCAAAGCTTAACAGATCTACAAAAAGATGAAAACAGAGACCACCATCAAGACCACAAAGTTTTGCTGTGTTCTTTTAATCACTTTTTTCTAAGGTGAGACACAAAAAAAGAATTCTCAGAACTCTCATTGTTTCGAGGATTTTCAGCATATACAACACATGAGATATTTGAAACAACTGCATGACTTTGACACATCTGGGAAACGGTATTTTCCCCCTTGAAAAGAATTAATTCAAGTAGGATTAAATTCAAGTTAATCTGTGAACAGAAGAAATGCTCTAGCAACATGGCAGCATCTGCAGAAAATATACTTATCACTTTTTCTAAGAGCTGCCATATTCAACTACTTGAGAGCACATATTCTTGTCACTGAACTTGCATGAAAAGCATGAAAGTGCAAGTTTAGTGACGAAGACAAAAATAAAAGCAACATGGTAAAGTACACACTGGTGTACTCCACACCTTGGTCAAAGTTAACAAGACATTAATTACACCTATGTCTGTGCAGGGCAGTTTTTTCATGTTCAGTATCTAAAGATAATACACAACTTCATTAAGTCATTAATAAAACGCTTCAGAACTCCAATCATACTTTATTCAATCACACAGATCTCTTTGCTCTTTAGTGTCTTTGTGCTCACACCTCTAGGTAAACTCTCTCTGTCAGATCAGCAGAGATGCTTTACAACCTCTGGGAAGAGGCAACTTTAGGAAACAAGTTGTTAACAGGACAAACTGACCACAACTGTCTCAGTAACCTAAGTATTTCACCCAGTTAACAACAGGACTTAACCTTTTCTCCACAAAAATAAATATACTTACCTGGCAACAGATGTGCAGTGAGAGTGAATTGTGTTTTTTATTTAAGTATTGACATAAGATTATGGTTATTATATATCATTTACAACCCAAATTAATCACTTATTCTATAGACTGTAACTAAAATGCCACACAGTATTTACTCCAGGCACCACAAACAACATTCAAGATTTTGGGTTTGATTTCTTTCCATGACCTCTGATTCTTACATGACATTACGATTTAGCAAACAGAACCTGTGATATCTCTTTTCCTACGCTGCCATTAAAGGTCAGGTAAGAAAAAAACCTTGGTTACACTGAGCCAGACCATTCACACCCCTTCAGTGTCTGGATGACTTAAAATCATCTGATTAATGCAACTTTTACTCACACACTGTCAAAGCTAATTTACACCTGTAGGTACTAAGTTGTCCACTTAATGTTTTAATTGATTTTAATGTGTTCTCTGCATTAATATCCTTGAAGGCCTTAGAACATTCAGCTCTTTTGGAAAGCCCTGATCAAACCTTCATCACTTCATACAGCACTGTTACCAATCAGTTTTGCTGCTTTTTACTTCTATTCAAGAGAATGTCAAGACAATCTTTTGCCAACATGCAATCACACCTGCAATTAAACAAGCTGGGGAGAAAAAAAAGAAGGAAGAAACAGAAGAGTGATGAATGGCAAGCGGCTGACGGAAAAGAGGATGAGGTGAAATAAATGAGAAGGGATTTCTGTTCTAGCCTGTGCCAATAAAATCTCATTTAATACACTGCAAGCAACAGTGACCACAGGGTCACTTCATGGTCTTTACTCAGTTTCAGTAACCCCAGAGTAAGAACCTGTCAGAGTCACAGAGTAGTTTGGGTTGGAAGGACCTTAAAGATCACCTCGTTCCACACCTTCCACAAGACCAGGTTGCCAAAGGGCAAATTAGGATTTATGTTACTTAGGTATCATTAAAAAGGTAACAAGAAAAGCTTTTATGCCTTTTCCCCCCATCTCTTTCTAACTTGAAATGATCCTTCTTTTGTCATTCCACAGAAATGACAAATCATTTGGTAAGAAATTTAAGTAAGAATTATAAATTTAGTTGCTATTACGACTGTAATGCCAGTCCTGTCTCCATGAACAGTAAACATCAGGCATATTAAGAATATTTAGATTATATTAAGAAAAATGTAAAGTTTGAACAATTTGACAAGGCTTGAAGACTGCTACAGTCCTGAACTGTGTATTGTTTAAATAAAGATGGTGCAATGATACCAAAGCCAAGGATTTTTTTCATATTTCTAAGAACTTATAAAGAAAATTGTTATACCTGAGAGAGCTGCTCAACATTAAGATTTTGCCAGCAGATTCCAGTCAGAGAAAATTCTGACTGTACCTGAACTTTTGTTTTTACTTTTCCAATTTATTGCTTTGATATAGGGAAGAAATTAAAATACAGGTTGGTGGGGATTGGGGTTTGGGTTTTGTGGTGGTGGTGGTGATAGGTTGATTGGTTTTACTGTGGACTTAGGGGGTTTATTTGATTATTTTTCTTTTTAAACGGTGTTTTTAGTTATTTTAGGGAAAATTAAGCCAGTAAAACAATAGAGATACTGATGAAACCCACTGAAAGTTCACAGTCTACACCCAGTTCAATCAATAAAATGATTTATCAATTAGGATTCTTACAGACAGCCTGTGAGCAATTGTTAAAGGAAACCCCATCAAAGTGCCAAGAGAGCAATACCACTCATCTGGGGATAACCTGGGTCAAAAAAGGACTTGATGGCTGAACAAGAGCACCTTTCTTTCTAAGAAGATGAGCTAAGCTTTAAGTTACATAGGATGGACTATTAGAAATGTCTCTTCTACAAGTTTACCATGGATCCACCACAGAGCTGTTAGGAGCTTTGACAGGTACAATTAATCAGAGGTTTTGTTAAGATTTGTGAATGCTTCAAGTGTATTCATAGCAGTTTGTCTTCAAAAACATTCACAAAAAGAAGCAAAGCTGAAGGGTGGCTGAAGAAATTATGGTTCCACCATCTCATGTGGCTGGGGTTTAAATATCCATGATACAAGTGAAATGTGTCCAATATTTTAGAAGACAAGAACACACATTAATTTGTGGAGTAAAAAGATGGTACCCTTTCTGCTATTACTCATCTTGTGAGATTTCCCCCCCAAAAACTCAGGGGACAGGTATAAGCCATAAAACATTTAAGTGCCTAAAAGCTTCATGATTGTGTTATTTGTGTGTACAGAATGAAAAATCCATTCAACCTACACAGACCAGATGTGCTAATGCAGACACTTCACTACAAACACTAAGTTTGGTTAATCAATAGCTCAACTGTAAATTATTTTTACTTTTAGTCCCCACCAGTTTCTAATGGAAAAGGCTACTTAAAGTAACTTCTTTAACAGCTAAGGAAAACAGGCATTCAAACAAACAAAAAAAAGTGCATTTTTAATAGAAACCCCAAAATTTTAGTACCAATAATTGCAACTGAAAACCACGCTCATGATGTTAAGAAGAGGATATGTGTATGGAATAAAGCATTTGGATTTCCTTAGAGATTGTTATCTTACCAAAATGGAGAAGGGTAGGGTAATTTCCTGACACGTAAGAAGGGAAACATGGCAAACAGGATAGGAAACAAAATCTGGAAAGAAAAGTCAAGGAGAGGAATGTCTAGAAAAAGATTCTGAACAAAAAAATTATTTTACAAAGCAGGAAAAAGAAACATTTGTAGAAGAAACAGATTTGCTTTACATGTTCAGCATGCCAGTATTACAGCTTTAGTCTTTTACAGTACTCGATTCTAATCAAACAGAGAAACATTTATGCAATTTTTCAAATAAAGCTTCAAGAGGAGTTATTGCAGTTTGATCCATGTTTCTAAATGGTTTTGGTTATTTGTCCTTATCTGATGGCTGGGGACCTAATTTTGGCAAGGGGTGGGTTAGATTTTTCATTACAGAATATTTACAGCGTTTTCTTATGCTAAATTGAAAGTTTAATAAATTAAACCTCACTTTGTGGTCAAACTAAGTTGCAAATAAATAGGACCCATGTGTCAAAAAAAATTGATTTCCTAAAAATTCACCTAATCTCAGGATCGTAATCTGAAGAGGGTGGAAGGAAAAATAAAGACTCTGGTAAAGCAGTTGCTGGCCCCAGCCATCTATTTGCCCTCATCTTTTATTAATATCTATTCTAGTTATTGTAAGGTTAAACAGTCTTAAACTTTATATAAGGATCCAACACTTTTTTTACAGTTTTATAGAACCTTGGCTGCACAGGGTATTTTGTCTTTAGCAGCAGAATATACAGAGAAATAGAGCATGAGATTTGTTACATTTCACTGGCAGGTGTTTGGATCAGTCCCTTTTCACAGGAATAGTAGAAATGACTTATGCAGATTGTTTTAAGGAATGTCAGTTTGACAAAACAGAGGATTTCTGAAAATTTCCTTCAATTGCAGCTCCTTGACCCTTCCCAGTGCTACAGCCCCACATGAACTGCCTGAGCCTCCTTTATTGCTGTGCACCAAACAGAACTGAACAGACCTCACCCATGAACCTGCTATGCACCCCTGTGCCCTGCCCCATCCAGGTATTAAAATCTTAAAAATTAAAATTTCTCTATAAGCCTGTAAAAACTTATGTTAGCAAAACAAAATTCATAATTTTTTTTTTTAATAAATCTGTGTAAAATTATTCTTTTTCTATCACAGAATATTGAGTTGCAGTATATACATGAACACCCAGTATCATAGGGACTATGTTGCCAACCCTGGGTATTAAAGATGTCAAGGTAACTGAATGTAAAGGAAAAAAAAAAAGATATTCCAGCTGTTTTCATAGGGAGTTTTTCCTGAGGTTAAATGATACTATGCTATACAGTGACACACTCCAGAGATCATCAGAGAATTTGTTTTACTAACTAGATAGCTGATAATCATAGAATGGCTTGGGTTGGAAGGGGCCTTAAGGATAATCACCTTCCACTACCCCAGGTTGCTCCAAGCCCCATCCTGGCCTTGGACACTTCCAGGGATGGGGCAGCCACAGCTTCTCTGGGCAACCTGTGCCAGGGCCTCAGCACTCTCCTATTAAAGAATAAAATAAATAGGACCCATGTGTCAAAAAAAATTGATTTCCTAAAAATTCACCTATCTCAGGATCATAATCTGAAGAGGGGGGAAGGAAAAATAAAGACTGGTAAAGCAGTTGCTGGCCCCAGCCATCTATTTGCCCTCATCTTTTATTAATATCTATTCTAGTTATTTAAAGATATGCCAGGTTTGGCTCAAAGTGCTTTAAGCAAAGGCATAAGCATGCTATTCAAATGTACAATGCTCCATGCTTTTTAAAGGCCCCAATTTAAGGTATGATAAAGCCAAAATCTAGAACAGCTCTGAACTAAATCACAGGAGGCCAAAGGTAATGGCATTACTACTAAGAATTCTGAAGTTAGCTAGAAAAGCAAAGTTATCTGAACTGCAAGAGCAGAACAAACTGAACCAGCCATTAAGAAAGCAACTTCATAAAAACTCAAGATAAAAGTGGCAGCAAAAAAACCCCAATCTTTCAAATTTGAAGAACAAACCATTATCTGTCTCCCTTCCTGCCCACTGTGACAACCCAGAGCTCAACAGCTACCTGCCAACACCCTGCTGACATCTGTTCATCCCCTCCTGGCTCTTACCTTCAGCTGCCTGCAGCACTTCTAAAGAATTCACAGGCTACACAGGCATAAAAGCACTCAGAGGCATTTTGAGTAAATCACCCAAAAAGCTCATTCCAACCCTAAAAACACAGCAATCCAAACAGAAAGGCCCAAAAGAACATTGCTTTTCTTACCTGATTCTTTACAGCTCTTTACCACAAGTGAATCTACCTCTACTGATTTTGGTCTGAGTGGCAATGGTTCAGAGTCCAACTTTGGTTTTGCTACTGGCTCAACTTCAGATTTTGATCGAAGAGTAACAACTTCTCCATTAGTTCTGAGGTAAGAAAAAAAAAGATAGAACATACCTAGTCAAGAGATGAAATAGTTTAAAAGGGAAACATATCAACATACTGAAGTAAACTGAAAATTTACAGTAGATTTTATCACTTTCTAAAGCCTTGTTTTAAAATTAAGGCTTTTGGAGATCAATTGTACTGCTATGAAAGAAAATTCTGCTGTCCCAGCACTTGCAGAGCTGTCAGATGTGCATAAAACCCATGTGAAAATAACCCAGAACTCTTACTCTAGGACACACTTTGGCATTTCAGTCCAAGCATTACACTTCAGAAAACGGATGAGCTGAATAACATTTTCACTAATACCTCCTGAAAAAAATCAGAAATGGACTCCTTGACATTAAAGAAATCTTCCTGTACAGGAAAAAAGGCTGACAAGAACAAGTTATTTCTTGCTGGATATAGAAAAAGCTACCTTGTAGCTTTTAAGTTCTACCATGCATTCCTTCTGTATCTGCTCACATCATGTACAGACAAAAACCCCAAGAATAACAACAAAAAAAATCCAAAGTAGTAAAACCCCCACCAAAATAAATAAAAAAGGATAGGCAACATTTTCCTTTACAATTCTTGCTATCAGAAACCCATGCTGACCAGGCCTGGTCACCTGGTTGGCCTGTACATGCCAGATATCAACTGTGTCCCTTTCATTAATTCACCTCCCAAAGCCTGTATTTCTAAGTTTTATTAAAAGAGGCAGCAGCCTGATCTTCCTAAAACAATGTTAAAAACTTTCAGACACTTAAATACTTCTAATATTTAAAGGTTTCAATTATTAAAGGCCCAAAGCTTACTGTAGACCTCTATTTAACTGCACATTGTGCACCCCTTTAGAGCAATAATTATTTTCTAAGCTGGAAGAGAATGACTTGTGGTTTTAAAAAAAAATAATCTTTACTTGGGAAAGTCTCCAAAATATCAAGTGAATATAACACAATTCTATACTGAAAAGTTATTTAAGGTGAAAGCTTTTTGATGTAGCAGCTGTCTGCTTTACTTGCACAAGGCCAAGTGTATCACACCCTCACTTCCTCATGGTTCTTTCAAGCCAGCTGAACATCCCAAAGGGACAGTTACCCACCAGCATTTGGTTCACACCTCGGGGTAAGGGTCCAGCAACTACTTTGATGGAGAAGAAAGGAAAATTCTATGTGTGGGAGACTGCATGGATGCAAAATTAGTCTTAGTCAAAAGTTCAAACTCAGGAAGAAAAAAAAAATTAAGTGGATCTAGAAGTATTTGTCCCTATTTATCCAGTAACTCCACTGAGAAGGCTCCAGAGTAAATCTGAATGTGGTTCTGCAGTGCCTCCTCCCCCAGAGGCACAGTGGGGCACAGTGAGAACCTTCAGCACACAACCTGCCCTCAGCTCTTCCTTTCCACCCATCTGACCCCACACAAAGTGCTCAAGCCTTCAACACTGAGGAAGCTCAAATTTTCAGGGTTTTTTTTAACACAATAATAATTCTCAAAGGCCATGCTCACATTCTTTTACTCCACCCTGTTACTGTAGCTACAGTAGCCCCCAGATAAGCAGCTTCATGTACCCCATGGTCAGTTATGCTCTATTTCTGACTCTGAGATGGATTCAGTGTCTCAAAGGATTTGAAATGTCCAAGTTCACACTGATAGAGACTTGGAGAACTAAGTCACTGGTAGGTGTAGGGCAAAACTTATCCTTGCATCCTTCTCACCCTTAAAAGACCCATTTCTTCCCAACTCATCCATGAAGGAAGATCAAACAAATCACACTGAATATACTTGGTGTCTGCAGTTTAAGTCATACTGACTTGGATGCAGATGACGGCAAACCAGGTTTGTCCGGACGTTTTGGGTGCAGGAGCCCTGCTCTCAGTAAGCTGTTGGTCTTGCTTGGAGGAATGGGCTTCTTGGGGGGTACTTGAGGAGCTTGTGGCTTCAAAGGCTTCTGATCCAAACCTCCTTTTTCATCTGACAAAGTAAATCACATTTTAAAAACCCCACATTGTCTAGAATTCTTACATTGCTAATCAATTAGAAAGCAATTGCTGTCAGAAATATCTCCTTTGAAGATCAAAATGAAAAATAAATAGGCAAGCTTGTTAAATGATACCTTATCAAAACACACAAACTACTTATCTGAGCTCAAAAAGATTTATCTTCGAGTAAGATAAATCTTCCTACTGACATGAAACAGTAGTAATAAATTATGGATTCACATTACTGCACTGCAAATGACAGCTCAGAAGCAAAAATCTTTGTATTGCTTTGTCTTTTCTGTGAGTTCATTTGATTTCCTTTTAAAGAGGTAGGGTTTTTTATTTTGTTGTAACTGAACTTCTTACAAACACAAGCAGCACAATTTATCTATGGAAAAAAGGGGGGAGATAAATGAGTTTTTATCTGAATAGCTGAATTTATTTTATCTAAAGTCTACCTTCCTACAAACAGATGGAAATTAAGCACGGATAACATAAAAAAAAAAAGTTGTATTTATTTGTTCAATGACTGCATAACGTAACTTAATCCTGTCCAGAAGAGCTGACATAAAACATACAGGACACTAAAAAATTCAAGCTACAAGCAATAGTTGAATAGGTTTCCACCCACGTGTCCTAACTCCAACCCTGTGGGACAGCCAGAGCAAACCACCTACTTTTCCCTGTAAAACCATACCACAGTTCAGTATACACAAAGTACTGAGGATTTTAACAAATAATTGTTAGGCTACAGCAAGGGGTTACAGTTCTTTACAGTTCCTGTCCTGTAAGGGCAGTGAATCAGTAAACTGGGATGGAGAGAGTGACCTTCAGCTTTGATTGTCCCCATCCTCCCCTCCTGCGATTTGCTTTTAACCAAGTATTGATCTGGTGTAAAATGTTTACATATGCTATGGTTTGGGAGCAGGGCTGGGTATTTGCTTCAGCTCCATGTCAGCAAAGTGCCTGAACTGCCAGGCACTGATTTCCTTTGGACAAGTCCTGCAGCCACTGAGCACCTGCCCTCCAACACTAAAACGGGAAGAAGCCAATGTTCTTTCACAGGAATACTGGGAAGTAAACAGATCCCAGAGATACTTCTGTCAGAAGCATTGTGCAGGAGCAGAACTGTCTTCCTGCCTGGAGACACTTGAACAGCAGGAGGAGACACGAGCAAACAACAACCGAGTTGGCATCGCAGCCTCTGTTCGCAGGGAGTTAAAAACGCAGGGTGCTGAAGCAGTGGAAGGATTTGCCACACGGTGGGGCTGCCTGCCCTGGGCATTTGCCACTCACTGGGGCTGCCTGCCCTGGGCATTTGCCACACACACTGGGGCTGCCTGCCCTGGGCATTTGCCACACACAGTGGGGCTGCCTGCCCTGGGCATTTGCCACACACTGGGGCTGCCTGCCCTGTGCAAAGCAGCCCCTGAGCAGCGCCAGCCGCTCCCGCCTCCCCACCCAGCGCAGCATCGCCAGTTCCAAACAGCCAGCACAGACTGCTGATCAATTGGCTTTACTGAAGCTTTGGTAAGCACAAGTTGAGAATTATTCCTTTTGCTTTTAAAAGTCAGTGAGTTCAGAAACAGGACAGAAAAAAATGCTGTCATCAAAGCCTATTGCTGAACTCTCATCTGTCAGCTCTCCCTTCTAATACTCCCACTCAAAATCTCTAAGTGGAAAAAGTTAACACCAAAGGCCAAGGTTCACCATGAGCACAGAAACTGGGCATTTCTGCTGGACAAAATGACATGTCTTTTTTGGATTTTGTTCCTCAATGAAAAAGTGTGTTGGCTAAATCTGAACAGTTTAGTAATGGAAATAAAAGATACAAATACACTGAACAGAAATTTCTACATGACACCACTAAGTGCCCTTCACCATGAATACAGAAATACTTATAGAAACACTACTTTTAATTTTTAACCAATTTTTGATTGCAATTAAAGGCAGATTCATTGGTCTCCCAACAGGCATAAAAAATGACATGGTTTGATAGCTTCTGATTAGAGCTGCTGAATTTTTTTTTTCTGAGAACTAATTACAGAATGTCATACTTAATGAGTTTAATTACTAGTATTAACATGACTAGTTTTCCACAAGTACAACTGGACTGATAAATGGGTATATCTTCCAGTAAAACACTAGTGCTATCTAAAAAAGTAATTTTTATGACCTGATCTGCAACTGAATACAAGATAAATTTTCCCTCTATTGTTTCCTGTAGCTCAGTAAAAGGAGGGTTCTCCACTTCATGTAATTATATAGAAGATTTCACATTCCTATGTTTTTTGGATGGTGTCACTCAATATTATTTTCTATATTCCTCCATAAACAGTCGAGCTTGACTATGCAAAGATCAACACTATAGTCCAAACGGATTCAGTTTAAAATTAAACCTGCTTCAGTTTAGAAAAATTTAAAAAGAGCCAGGTGATCAACATTTCTGCCATCATACAGTTGATCTCAATCACACCTGAAGATACTGCTCCAACAGACAAAAATTGCTTCTTTGTCACATACAGCACAAACAGAACTGACTTCAGCAAGTGTTTTTCATATTCAACACCTGAGAATGGGCCTTGTTAAAATGGGGGTAATAAAAACTGCCCAAGGAAGCCAAGAAAGCCATCAGCTGCCTCACTGGTGGAAATGCTGGTCAGCCACAGTTCACCATTCAGACAACATTCACAGCACAGAGTGGTTTTGTCATTTGTGACTTGGCTAAGCTGCAGGAACATCAAGATATCTTCTGGAAGGCCCAATCAACACTTTCGTTGAAGCTTCTCACTTTTAAACACAATGAAACATTTTGACTTGGCAAATTTTTCAAACATGGAAAGAAGCCTTTTAGAAATCTGTCTGGGTGACAATAGTGCCTTTGCCTCTGGAAAAAAGTGTCCTTTAAATCTTAAGAATAAAGCAGTAAATGTCTCCAAATTCAGTGGAACTTGAAAACATGGAATATAGCAAGAACTAACAGGACAAGAAATCTCTGAGTATTGTGACTGTAACATCTGTCTAAGGAGTGTTGTACCTGTTCTGTGTAGTTCTTTCAAAATACTTTTGATGAGACTGATTTGTGGCAGAGCACTGAGAAGCAGCAGTTAACCTTTCCCTTTCTAGTAATTCACTACTGCTGCTCGACACTGCAGCCACAGTCACAGAATTACCCTTTCATGGATTTAACAGCAACTACGTTACTGTGCAGTGCAATAACTGATTTTTAGAATGTAAAGCAGTAACAAGAAATAACCATTTCAACAGAGTGCAGCATCCTCTAACCACTCCAAAGATATTTCTGTAACACCACACACATGACAACTTTAGCAGATGGTCTCAAGAGAGTTTGTAGGATGGCTCCTGAACAGAGAGCCTATTGCCAGAGCAGCCAAGTCACCACGAAGAAAACTGTCCTCACCTTTCTCTTCCGGCCTCAAAGAAAGGAATTTCTTCTCTCCAGTTGGCAATTCAGGTCTTGCAGCTGAATGCAAAAGAAAACCATAGACATTTCTCAAAGAGCTTTAATTATCTTGGTCACTTAACTAAAAATAAGACATAGACAGAGCTCTGTCTTCTCTTTTGCAAGGAGTGTAATACCATTTATAAACACTCACTTGAGCCCAGAAAATAGTAAGCCCTTGTTAAAACGTTTCCAAAGTAGGCACTATCATAATTTTGAAAAATATACAGCAGCAGCAAAATATATTAAGCATGAAAAGTAACCTCTAACTGTGACTATGGGTGCATTATTTCTAAATTTTCTTTTGAAGTCATTCACTGCTTCTGAAATTTAGTATTTTTTCAGACTACCATATGTGTACTACATACCTGGACTTTTAACTGGAGGTGGAGGTTTCTTTGGCTTCTGCAAAATGAAGGAGAAAAAACCCGAAGTCAAACAAGCAAGCAAACAGATATTCTCTGTATCCAAGACAGCCTCATGTGTGTTTTGTTTTGCATACTGTAAACGTGGAGCTTGTTTACCAGCTGATTTCAAAGTATTTCACAAAGGAGGCAATCAATTCACAGACAGGAAACACAAAGACCTGGAACAATTCCTCTGATATCTCCCAGACAACCAGTTATTCAGGAACAAAAAAATTCAGGAACAAAATTCAGGTCTGCTCAAATGAAATCATTGCTTCAGCAACGTGCCTAAGCAGAGGGACAAAGAATTAAACCCCAAGAATTTCATCTTTCCTAGTCCAAAGAATTGGATCACACTCATTTTCATTTCAATATATAAACCTCAATTTTAGTTAGTACAATGCCAGCTTAAAAGAGTAACCAGGTAATTTTTTGAACCAAATATCTTCACTTTCACAAAAAAAAAGTTTCTAAATTAAGTATCAGAGAAATGCCTTCAATTAATTGACCTCTAAATTACAAGTATAAGATAAAAAGATGCTGGCAGGATTTGTCTCAAAGACTGCAGGTGCAAGAAAAACATTGATTTGAGCTTGCTTGTCACTGTATTTAAGTGGGAAAGATGGACAAACTACACCAACCATTAAAATTTACAAAGTATCACAATGCAACCGTTCATACATTAAAATGACTATTTTGAAACACTCACTCATCATTTTCACTTCCTTTAACTGATACACTTGAGGTGGAATCTCTCTCCTGCTGAAAGGAGACTGGCACCTCTCAGGAGAGATCTCAACCACTCATCCTCAGAATGATTCATTAAATTGCTTTAGAAGAGTGACCTTTCTGGTTGTACTAAGGACAAGATTCCCTGATAAAACGATACAAAAGCCTCCAAAAGCACTTTTCTTATACAAACACTGCTGAAAACAGGCTCAGTCTAACACAACCCCCCAAAAACACCTTGCAGTTGGTATTTTTAAAACAGTTGCTATGGATGGATTTCATTTCTGTGCCCCTGCAGCTATTGAATAAGCTCTTTTTAATGCAGCAAGATTTTATTCTAACATGTGAAATGTAATTAAGCAAGTAGGAGAACCCATATTCAATTTCTTTCTCTGGTTTCAGAGGACACAAAAGCGAGTGAACTTAAGTAACAAGAGTCTATTTTCTTTCTTTCCCAAAAAAGCAGCTCCATTATCCAGCTGTGCTGCATTGCTGCCTATACCAAAATCAATTAAACAGAGTTCAGCATCCACCTGCCATTACACAGTTCTGCTCTGTGTTTTTATGAAGTCAGTATCAAATGGCTGATTATGATCACCAGCCACCCAATGCCCTGAACCTCAAAGCTGCTCAGTGCAAGGTGAATCCCTGGGCTGAGACACTGCACACAAAGCAGAATAAAGGAGCAAAGCAAGCAAGTGCTGTTTAGGGTAAAATAATGTTTTTTCCCCCTCTCTGTAGAAAACAACTCTGTATTGTGAAACAGCAACCCTACCTACCCTCTGTTCTGGTATGCTATGGCATTTATGCCACCCTTGCACAGGTTTCTGTGCATGTGAGCTGAATCCATTCCACCTGGGGTTGATGTACATTTGGGAATTAACTCAACCATCTTTGCTACAAAAACGTGATAGAACCAAAACATCATATTAATCTCAACAGAAAAGAAAAAAAAATTCAAAATGAGGACCAAAATTACAAGATCAACGAGTACCATGTGAAAAACTTGAATTTCTGCAAGCTAGTACATGAGATGGTGAAAAAATATTTCTAAATACCACCCAAAAAACATCCTTTATATACTGCAGCCTACTGCAAGTTTTGACATGGAAAAATCTCAGCCAGACCCAGAGGGGTCACACTCAGCATTTTGTAATTACAGTTACTTAAGGACTTGAGATGGAAAAAACCAACAGCTTATCTCCTTTCTAAACAGTAAGGGTTTAATTCAGTAATCAGTAACACCATGCTATCAGAACTACACCCTTTTCTAAATGACCTGGAATCATCCTCATTAATTAGAGTTCATTTCAAAAAACAAGCCTCACTTTAGTATTTATGGACAAGTTAAACACAAAGATTAACCATTTCATCTTTCTTCTTTTACACAGCTAGGTGGAGATAAAGTTAAAACTGCCACAATTGTAATATTTTAAGCAGCACAATGTGCTGTGACCTCTTTTATTCTAAGCATTTTTATCAATAGCTTTTTCTGATACTAAACAGTAGGTGAGAGAACTTACAGGGAGGTCTTTATCAGACTCTTGTATTTGAACAGCAAAGTTATCTGGGAAGACTCCTTCTTTACCATTGAGCTCTCCTCTCCACCAGCCTGGCTCTCCAGTGTCCTAAAATAAACAACAGCTCATTTCAACCAATATTTACTTCTTCCCCAGAACAGATACAGTTACACAGCAACTTTTTCCCTTTTACACACAGCACAAAGTAATTGCTTGTCTGAAATTGGCCAACTTAGCAAGGCAGTTACAGACCAGATCAGGTTTGGTCAGTTTTTGTTTGTTTTCTAAAATGCAGGATGAAATTATGTTACGTCACATAAGATAAGGGTAACAGGATAAGATCTGCAAAGGGAAGGAAAGTACATAAACCCAGTTATGATCTAACACACGACATTTGATCTTCTCAGCTTCCTTGACCAGCAAGTTATTCAGTAAATACTGCAAATGTTATTGGCATGACACACAAGTCCACTAAATAAAAGTGATTCTGATATGATGGATCAGCTCCACTGGTCTGAAAAGTATGAAGAAGCACAAGAATATATCCCACTGAGGGAAAAAATAACCATATTAAGACATAAGAAAATAAAATAACGAATTAATTCAGTTGCACAGAAATCTATTACGTGATGTTAGTGGAACAAGGCCTTTCTCCATAACAAAGTATGATGTTATCTGAGTATTTTAGCAGCATAAATAGCAGCTTTTCTCTGTGCCTCAGATCCAAAAAATCACAGAATCCAACAATGGTTTGGGTTGGAAGGGACCTGAAAGATCATCCAGTTCAAACCTTCTTCCATGGGCAAGGATGCCACTCACTCTGGGCAATTCTTCTTAGCTCCACTTTGGACCAGTGTATGCTTGGGATAAATTGGTTTAAAAAGAGAGGCAACAGATTGAGTGAAGATGGGGCAAGGGCTGCTGTGTTCACAAAAGGGCCTTCCATAACTACTCTTTTCCACTGTACTTATGATCAATGGTGTTCATAATATCAATTATTTAACTTCATAAAATTAAAATCTTACTAAAGAAAAATGTGTTAAGTTTTCTTCTGCAACTGAGTGAAAGCTGAAGATGAAACTTCCCTCCTTTTTTACAAAGTTATTATTCCTTAATATAGCACCATATAAACTAACGGAAGAATGCAAAGTAGTGCAGGGAAATTAAGTATATGGATAGGTTAATTTCCAGTTTAGAACCATCTCTGCAACAAGATGATCTATCAAAAAGGTGCTTTCAGAATTCAACACAAATGAGAACATTCAACTAAATAATCCCATTTCCCTAAACAGCCAGAAAGCATCATGGATTTCTGTATGGGTATTCTGAATCACCAGGGAAAAAACTGTTTCTGAAGGTAAAGGGGCTGTTTGCAAAGCTTTTCCCATTTCCTCACAGAAAGGGCATTTGGTACTGAGTGTACACTAATCCCACTGGCCTTTGATAACCTCCCACTCTGGAATGATCTCTGAGATCATCTGCATCTCCATCAAGTGCAGAAGCAGAGAATTGACTCTCACACAAGACAATCAGTCTACAGGAATACTTATTCCAACAGACCCTCCTGGCTTTTCAATTCATACACAACCTCCCTGTGCAAAATTCACCAAAGCCACACACGTGCTCAGAGCAGACCAATCTTTCTTACCTTACTGATTATTTGAATGACTTCACCTTCTTTAAAGCTGAGCTCATCATTTGAGCCATCATAGGAATGTATTGTCTTGCAATATTCCTTGGCTGGAACAGAGGAGCACAATTAATCTGGATACCATGGGTAGCAACATTCATAGTAACAGCTCACTCATGCTGGCTGAGAGCTGACAAATTCACACTATAATCACACTTTCCTTCTAGAATAGCCACCTGAGACTGCTTTATGAATGTTCACATCACAAGAAAAATGACTGTATGTTTATAGAGCAAAGGAAATAAATCTTTGAGCAGTCAGAAGTGGAAATCCCAAAACATTTTTTTCACAACAACAAATTAATTCAGGCCCTCTGATTCCAGAGGGAGAAAAGAGGAGTTAAAAGCATAAGAGCTAATACTGTAACAGCCCATCTAAGCCTCCCCCCAGCATTTCTACATTCAATTTTGAGCTGCTTCAGACAAAAATGGTTTCAAGATTATTAGAGCTTACGTGTATTTTCTCAAAATTGATGTAAATTTCAAATTTGCAATCCTGATTAAATGCAGGCAGTTGTTTTCAAGTGACATCCTTTATTAACATACAGCTACAGAAATTTCAGCAGCAGAAAATGTGAAGCAAAGGCATTCCTTGGCTAAGCACCTGAAACCAGAGCTCATCTGAGCCATCAACTCGGTCACAGCCTCTTCTGCAAAAGCAGAAAGAATAATTCTTTTCTTTCCATTTGGTACAGTTCAAAACTGACCCATTTAACATCATGGTAACAATTCAAGTGAGAAAGCAAGAGGATTTGTTTTCCTTTCCCACAGTAGCATAAAAAGAACAGTGAGAAAGGCCAAAACACAAAAACATAGAATTTTTAATCACAGCAGATTTAAAATAATTTAGCAGAAGAAAAGGCTGGATTTCTGTATCTGACACACTAAAAAGAGGAAGCAAAACAAAAAGTACTCTCTTGGTGCTGCCATAACCTATCAGGTGTTTGGCACTGACACCACAATGAGCAGCTGCATCACCCTCCAGTTAGAGCAGCACAACATCAAGTCAGAATCACAGAATCATCTGCAGTTCTTAATGACAGCTTTTGCTGGGTGGTAAGAGAAAAAATGAGTTGCAAACCTATTTGCTGTCTTGTATTTTGTTTAATCAAAATACACATTTTTAGTTTAAAAATGCACAAACTGTATTCTCAAATCAAAGTGACAAACACTGTTTAAGAGGTACTTATCTAGAGACATATGTAGAATATACATAGATATGGAACCACATGCGTAATTGTAGGTACAAGAACTTGTATGATTTTGATGTCTTATCTAGTAATCAAAAATGTTCAGCCACAAGCCTGACTATACTGTGGTTTCTTACAGAAACATAAGAACCATGTCAGAGATAAATGTTTAAATTGAGGAATTGAGGTCCAAAGCCCAAAATTTATATTGGCTCTAAAGAAAAAAAAAATCAACAGGTACACTACAAATATCTATCAAATTGCAGGATTTTATTCAGTAGTAATGAGTGACTGTAATACATCTCACTGCATCCTGGTTCTGTAAAAACAGATGTATTTCCTTACTGCCTGGGGAGTTGACCAGTACAATCCTTCACCTCCTCTCCCCCTCCAAGCACTTCTCCCCCCTCACAGAGACCAAGTCCCACAGCAGACAAAAAGCAGCGCCAGAGAGGGGATGTTTCACTCTGCCCCAGCTGCCTGGAGGGCTGGTGAAGGAGCCCTGCACCCTGACAGGTCCTCATGTGCCAGGCTGAAAACTCCAGCATCAGCACCACCAGGAAACTCAGACACATGAGAGGAGTTTAAACAATTTGCCCCTTTAGCATCTTATTTTGTGAGCCTGGTATTCTGCCAGTAATTAAGTTTAAGAAAGACTCCAGTTTAACTTCATGGCATTTAAATTTCAGTAAATATTTTTAATAGAACTTTGTTTAAATTAAATCTTTTCCAAGGACTCAAGACTAACACAGAGTAGCAGGAATCACAGATATTGATTCCTAACATAACTGGAGGAAAGAGGGGTCAAATTGTGATTGTTTTACTTTTTTAAGAAAATATTTTTATACACTTGCACCAGAAGCCAAAACAAGCTTCTAAAATCAGAAGAGCCTCACACAAAATAAGCCACCCTTGTCTAAACATCTCAGAGATCCGTGTTTATCTGCTAACTGATGAACACAGTTTATTTTAAAGCTGGTCTCTCAAAACTGAGGATGAGACAAACTATACTGTGGTCTATATTAAAATAAAACACTAAGGAAGAAAAACAAGCTTTCTTCCTAATATTATAGAATGTTCTTATCTGATGTCTATAACTATTATCTACTGATGTTCTCCTACAGCTTCTATTACTGTCATATTTAAGTTCCTCTCTGATATATTTGTTTCTCTGGGAAACAGAGACTCAGCATGGCTACAGGATTAGTCCAACTTCCAAGCTTTTAGTAGGAGATGCAGCTGAAACTATGAAAAGAGCTAAATACTGAATGTTCTGGATGTTCAGCATTGAATGTTTTGGATGTTTTTGGACAGATTGGATCAATTTTTATGCAAAGTTCTAGACAAGTTGAATTTCACAATGCTCAGGGCTGTACATTGTCTTGCTGGTTCTTAGAGCAATGGCACTGAAATGGTTTTAAAGCAAGATGTTGCAGTTTTCCTATTCCTGCAAATTATGCACTCCATAGAAAACAACACACCAAAATAAGGTATTTCCACATAAAACAAAAATATACTTGAAATTACAATACAGAAGTTGACAAAACGTCTGCTCTGTAACTGGGGAAATGAGCTGTCCACACATCACATAATCAAAGTTAGTGTTTTATATGAGGCTGGCACTCCCACAAGATGTTTTGAGTTGACTTAAAAATATCTCTCTAGATAAAACTGTGCAATTTGGCAGCTAAATGAAGTCATAAATTTTTAAGAGATAATAAAAAAGAAAAATAAAAAAATAGTATAAACAGAACCACAAAGGAACTGTATTATCAAGGTAACACACCTCAACACAACATAAATACCAACTTTCTGATGCACATTGCCACCTCCACAGAAAATCCTGAGCCTACAAAGGAGCTTGTGTAACCTGGGGACAGAACTTGTGCTGGGAGACTGTTCCATGGAAATAGGTCTCTAGCATCCCATCAGAATAAAACCAGGCAGAAAGGAAATCCCTTTCCACACATCAACAGAAAATGAATGCAAAAGGACTATTGCAGTAAGTTCATACCCCAGCCTTCTTTTGTTCTGGGAGACCACCCTACAAATGGTTTTGATTCTTTTTCTACAGAAATGTAAGCAAAAATTCCTTTAGACTTTTTTGTACTTGCATAACTCCTCAAAGGTACAGAACATCACACAAAGCTCCAGTGTACACAGACATTTTAGATTTTAACACTAAAAAAAAACCTGATAACCAAACAGTTCTTAAGAAAGGACCACCATATAACAGATGTAAATATCCATCAGCCTTACCTTTTGGTTTACTTTCAGCTTCTGATTTTATTACTTCAGGTGTGTTTTCAGTTTTTGTTATACTGGGAAAATGAATTAACTTTGTTCCAGGAGGATGGTTAGGTAATGGCTGTATGAAGGGAAAAGAACTTTGTTAACAAAAATTCTTTAGTTTTGTTTTTGATTAGGCTACAGAACACATTCAATTTTTCATTAGCTGAGATGATGCAAATTACCATCTCCAAGAGATTCAATGTGCTTTCCCATTAAGCACTTAGCTTACTGTATTTACTTCATTACAGACACTGCAATTAGAGTTTATCTACTGATTATAGACAGAGCACAGCTTTCACAGTGGAAGATGATCTCAGGATATGGCCAAATATACTTCAGCAATTTTATTTCAGCAGTGCCAGGTGTTACTCTCCCATTAGCCTGAATATTGCCTCCTCCAGCACGTAACAGCAGCAGTTATTTAACAGCTCTGCTCAGAGTATCTTGCTGAACATACTTGCTTTGCACTGGAATAAGGCAGGGATATTCAGCAGCCATACACCACCTCAGACAATTGGTTTTTAACTACTCGGACAAATGAAAGAGAATATGAAAACCCATTCCAGCTTCCCTTCACTCTCAGCTTCTTTTACTGATGTTCACAGAAAAGGTTAAGTGTCACTAGAGATTTCTCCTGAATGAAAAAACACAGAGGCACTGCCACAAGATTCAGAGTTAACATCTAACCAAAATAAATGACAAAATATTTTATTTTTTCCCTCAGAAACTTACTGAGCTGCCAGGCAGATTCTGACAGCTTCAGCTGCATCCACTTCTTCACACCCAAAGAGCTACAAACACAGAATATGATCTTACAGTCAGTACTTACCTGAGCTGCCCTGACAGCATTACTGATGTGAAAAATCCCACTGCCTTTAGTTACTCTGCTCATTTTCACCTACAGTTCCACTTTGCAGACCTACTGTCAGATAAACTGGATTTCCTCTCCTCAGAGCCAGACAATGCCTGTAGGCTGGTGCTTGGTGCCTCTGACATACCATAGAGGAAGCCAAGGTCACTTGGGATGTTCCTGCAGTACCTATGCAATTTAACTCTCTCCAGAATGGTATATGAAGGAAGCACTAAAATAACCCACCTCTGAGATTAAACACCTCCAACATGGAAATAGTTCTCTGCATTTCCCCCTTCCAACATAAGATGCAATTAGGAGTAAGAGAGGAAGTTTAGGCAGACAGGGTATAAATAGCCTGAGCCCAGGCAGGATGCTGGGAGAGCTGGAACCATCTCCTGCAGCAGCATTTACACTCTTGGGCACTTCAGATCCATCAGTGCTCAGCCTTCCTGTGCTGAACAGACTCTGAATTTTCCAAAGGAAAAGAGTCCTCTCTCCTCTACACAGCTTTTTTTTTTTTCCTTACTGTCTTAAAAGACTGACAGTGCTCTCCCAGCATTTCATAAGCTAACCCCAAAGCAAGTTAAGCACAAATCCAGAGAAACCATCTATTTTCAAAAGACCTTGATAAGAATTATCTCCCTAGGGCTCTCCATGTTGTTCTGTAAGTCTGTCCAACTTTGGGATGACTTTGCCAACAAGTGTAAGTGGAATATTAAGTATTAAACTAAATTGTTTAGTTCCTTGACATTAAGCTATGCAAAACTGTTTTCTCACTTCATTTCTTCTCCTGTTGAGAAGTGGTCTACAAGACCTTTCCAGACAGGCCAACCAAAACTGCACAGAACCAGCATATTTTATTGCTTATGCAGTCAAACAGAACAACTCAAAAGGCCTGAGCAGACTTCATATTAATTGCAGATTTTGGATAGGCTCTTTATATTCCCAAGTAACAAGGCAGGAAATAGAGAAACACCCTTTTGAATGATCAATCTCATGACAAGAAAGCAAACTCAAAGCTGGGTTCTAAAAATCTACTCTATCAGCATTTACATGAAGATGTAGTGATCTCACAAGGGCCAAAGTCAGGAGAGAAATCAGGAGAATCCATGTGCCTTCACAGGATCACAGGAATGTGTGAGCTGGAAGGGACCTTCAATGACCATGCAAGTCCAACTCCCTGCCATGAGCATGGACCTCCCACAGAACCAGGCTGCTCAAAGCCCCATCTAGTCTGGCCTTGAACAATTCCAAAGATGAGGCAACCATAACCTGTCTGGGCAACCTGTTCCAGTAGCCCACCCCCCTCACCATGAAGATCATCTTTCTTATCTCCCTTCTTCTCTTCCTAAGTCTGCTCTCTCAGTTTAAGCCATTGCCCCTTGTCCTGTCACTACAGACCTCAGTAAAAAGTCTCTCTCCATCTATACATCCATCTATATATTGAAAGGATGCAGTAAGGTCTGCCATGGACCTTCTTTTCTAAGCAACGCCTTCTTTAGGAGGCAACATTCCCTGAGTTTTAAACAGAAGGCAACACACCTGAAACTCTTCTTTTCCAAATCATCTGATGCTCTGACCAGACCAGAAACCAACACCACACACACCATGCCAGTGCTCTGAGCATTGCTATTGAGGGGAAACACATTCAAGGAAGCCTCTGTCCCTTCCTCCTCCCAGGGACTCACCTCACCTTTTGCCCTACACCATTACAATTATTACCATGGCAGAGGAAAACAAATGACTGGGTAGAACAGCATTAATGACCTTAACCCACAAACAAAAACTGAAACAGACAACGGCTTTAAAAGCTTTCTTCAACTGATTACCTGAGTCAAAACTGAAACACTGGACTATCTCAACTTCTTTTGAGATATCAAAAGTTAAAAATCCATATATAAGTTCTTGAAATAATAGGTTCAAGTTAAAGGACTGAGCATCATTGCTGCACTTCCAAGGGTAAGAGTCCTCTCAGGTTCAGATCAAAATAAAATTCAAACAACAAAGAATTAAAGTGCTCCTTTTCCCAATCACTCATAAAAAATGGGGGAAAGAAAAATGAGGATGCAAAATCCTAGAACTGCACTTTCAGGCTTACTGTCTTACACAACCAGTAATTTATGAAGCCAGAAGCTTGGCAGCACTCACTGAAGGTAATGGCAGTTGACACCCAGAACAGCAATTTCAACATCCACCAGAACTTGGGGGAAGAAAAAAACCTCATAGGCCAAACCACAAAGAAATGCCAAAATATTCCTTGTTTTAAAAGACAAGTTTAACTTGCATAGGTAGATTTAACAATCTTCTCCCAGACTATATATCAAGTCTGTTACAAGGTGAACTACGAGAGACCTCACACTGCAGAAGTGTTTGAGATGTCACTGTGTCTTTCACCACATGGCTCTGAAATGACAATTTATGCATCAGCTTGGTCTTCAGTCTCTAATGGTTTACATACCAAGACATTTGAATAGACCTTTTGGAATCAGTGTTAAATACAACTTACTGTGAAACATATTTGAGGGGATTTGTTCTATAGGCAAGAGCCCCGAGAGAGGATAATGGTCAGATTCCACATCTCCTTAAATTATTTTTACAGGAAACCCCAAAAGAACAATATGAACCACTACAAACCTTATCTTGCTTTTTATCTTCTGATTCATTACTGGATAATCTTGTTTTAAGTTTCACTGAGCCTTCCTTAAAGATATCTCCAAACCCAACACCTCGGATTTTCTTTGGCTGTGCTGGTCCCAATGCAGGTTCACTCCCATTTCCTGGAGAGGTCACAGGTGAGGTAGGACTACTGAAAACAGGCTCTGAAAATAAAATAAGAAAGGGAAAGCTATTTTAAAAGCTGAAATTATTTATTTGCTCTTCTGGGGAAAAAAGTGGAAGCAGCACAGCTTTGTGCACTGCTCCTGGTAAAGAGCTTTTCTAGGAACACCACTGTAGCTGTAACACCTCACATTTGTTCTCATTTTGCATTTAATGTAAGACCAACTTAAATCACACCAGTTTTGCCCTGATTACTCTGGCAATTAAGTCAACAGCTCAGTAATATTCTTGCTCCACAGCCTGTTATGTCAGTGATTTCCACTAGTTTTAAGAAATGCTGCTTATGCACTCTCTGAAAATGGTGTTTTAGTCCAACATTTAAAAGCTTCTCATTTGAACAGCTACAGCCACAGAAAGTGATAATCAATAAAGGTCCATAACGAATCCAAACAGGTCTCAACTGCCACAGGAAAACAAAATGTGTTTCAGTGGCTGAGTGATACCTCTCAAGGCACCCAAGTGACATTTTCCTATTGCTCAAAATGCTACAGGCAGTCAAACCAAATATAATTGCTGGAAATTAATTGCTGCTGGTTAATTTAACTATTTACAATTCTTTTACTCTTTCAGTTTTAAGAGATAGCATTATCCACTCCCCAGAAATGTATTTCAGAGAATAATCTAATTTTGTTGTAGTTTTTAAGTTATAGTTAGAGCTGTTGAAGTCCACAAATTAGTACATATAGGCAAGCAATTCTGCATGTAGAATTCCAGGAGACAGTCATGTGCAAACAGACAGCTTTTATAAACCAAAGTCAAAATGGTCTCCACATCTTTTAGCCTTTGGGTCAAATTCTTTTCAGCCCACGCAGGCTCGTGATTAAAGTCTCTTCCTTCTATCATAAATTTAAGATGTTCTGATGGTACCATGAACCTACATTGCTCTTGACTGCAGTTGCTCACCTTTTTTCTACTCAAACACTCTTTATTTAGTTATATCCCCCCCCCCAGAGATCTCACAGGACAGCTGAACATCCCATTGGTGGGCAAAGGCCAGGTTGCATATTTGAAAGATGGCAATTGAGTGAGAGGAGAAGTTACTGCTTGCCAGGAGTGAGGAGAGAACCAAAATATACTCCAGATCCCGACTGTGAAAGTACTGAGCATTAAATATAACCCCTGGGGGATAGGGGCTGAAAACATCAACTTGTTGGGTATTGACAGAAAATACAATTCCTTCAAATCACTGTGCAGTCTCACTGATCTCAGTATTCAGGAATTAAGACCAACACATACCCATTTGTAAATTCATTGCACCAGACCCCTCTAAACTCAGGGGACTTGACCTCCATGGAGACAGCTACTGAGCTATTTGGAACTGCTCAAGTCAAACAACTCTTGTTTTATGCTACTGCAATTTCCACAATTTACAAAAAAAAAATTCCAAGCCAGGCTCTTTCTCCCTATGTCTGAGCAAGCTCCTCTTAGAAGCAATCAGCACTGGCCATCATGTAAATGAGGGTGCACATTACCATAAGGTTTAAGAAAAAAAGAAAAATGTTTTCACTGTCTTTTAAGAATCAATTAACTCCTGTTACGATGTTCCCAAAAAACATTCCTGTTCCAGCAATACCACAACACACGTCCCTTTCAAACTGATCTGCATAGACTGGAATGTTTCTAAAGTGCATTTTCGAGGGAACAGAATCATTGCCAGTAAAGCACAGACCTGCCTGGCACCACTCAGCTGCTGTTCAGCTACAGAGCATCTGCTTCTGCCCCAGCTATACAGCCACAGCCAGAAAAGAACAGCCAAATGTAAATTCTGTCTTAAAAACATTTTACTGTTAGATTAAAACAATCTAAGGCCTAAGAACCAGGGTCTCCTTCCCTGGACTCCTGTTAAGTTGAGGCTCTCCACACTGATCTGATTCTCAAATGACTTGGTTAAACACTTAAATTTTCTATTTTACAGAACTCATGTCTGTGAGAGTAAGACTGAAAAAAGCTACTAAACACAAGAAAAATTTTATCTCCAATTCTAAAAAACATCAACTTTGATTATGATAAAATTTCTAGTGATAAAATGTAGAACACATATTTGCAAGATGAAGACCTTGACTGCAATTTTATTATGAGTGAAGTGGGAGCAGGACAGGTATCTTCATACTCAGCATCAATACTTTCTAGAAAGAAACTGAAACAACATTCTTAGGAAAACTGAATTCTTTACAACTTTGTTGTACTATAACCATAATACTCCAAATTACACTAGAAATAAAAAACGACTTTGCTGAGGGTTTGCAACAAGCAGAACACTACCTGCATCATCCAGAGTATCCTGTGTTTCTCCATCATCCGTTGATTCCAATTCTTTGACAAAGTTTGAAGGAAACAACCCTGCCTTGCCATTCAGTGTTCCACTCCACCATCCTTCTTCTACCTGTATAGAAATATTTTGCACATTACTAGTAGAGCAAAAGAAAATTCCTATCAATTCTATACACACTCTATGAACAACTTTGGGAGAAGTTCAAATTATCATGATTACTTTAGAAAGAAATCTACCAAAGATGTAGAAGCATTAGGCAAAAAGGAGATCAAGATAACAATGTAATGTTGCTTTTATCACTACAGCAATGATCCTAACACATGAGATTAGCCTCATGCCAACTAATCCAGAAAAGCAGCAAAATGTTCATCAACTTTCTCAAGACAGAGTAAGAGGCACTGCACATCTAACACAAGAAGAAAGTATTAAACTGTTCATGAAATACAGATGAAACTTTGAGTCTGTGTGTCCATGAAAATTTTTGTGTTCCTGGTGTCCATCTGTCTTATCCTCTGTCTTGTCCAGTTTCCACCAGTCCTGTTCCCACTGGCCTCATATCCACGGGGCAGCTTCGCACAATTCTGATCAGAAGACAAGTTTCAAAGATAAAATTTCTACAGGTAATGTTGGGCAGAATAGATCAAAGTCTTGAAGGACATCAAGAGTAATGGAAAACTAAGCTGTTCATTCCTCTGAGCAGGAGGCTGAACAGCACAGCCTGGCCCTATGTGTGCCACAGGGGCAGGGACCTGTCCACCAGAGCTGACCAACATCACTGAGTGCACAAGGATTTTGTGGTGGCACACAGCAGTCCTAAGGCTAGAAATATATTGGAAAGTTTATAAGGAATATCCCACATGGTCTAAAGCAGAACAAGCAAAACCTGGGCAGCAAGAGGTGATGGGGTAAAACAGCATCAACAAACTGAGAATTGTGCTCTTCAAATTTATGAACAGTTTTCAAAATGTCTTAAATGAATTCAGTCTATTTACCTAATAAGCACCATTTAAAAACTGTAATTAAGATAAATTTCAGAATCTTTTATTTAGGTTGCCCTGTTTTGGGGCTGGAAAGCTGTTTTTAAGAAAGGAAAGCAAGAGGAAAATAAAAAAAGCAAACAAAGCAGCAGCTGTTTGCATTATCTTTTTTTAGCCTGGCTTTGTAGGTCACTAGGCCTGACACACAGGCACAGTTTCTAAATGCCAGCCCACCTCCAGGCCAGCAGAGCCCAAGCAGAGCCTGGCAGCTACAGACACAGGCAATGAAAAGAGCACTCCTGTTTTTAAAGGCACCCTGGTGCAAAAATCCAGCTTTGTTGCAGATGGTTCAAACTCAGAGGCTCGTGCTCTGGAACAAACTTTAAGCACAGATTACTGGCAAGTGCTGCCCAGGCTTTGGCACCTCAGGTTTTACAGAGCACATGAGAGAAAACTAAAATACAAATGCCTTGACTCACACACACCACTCACCCAGGAGCCACGAGAAAGGGACTTTTAATGCTTACGGTACAGAGAGAGACTGGAGCATCCATTTATTCTTCTGCCAAGAAATGTGGTCAGCAATCACTTTTACAGCAAAGCAAAGGGATACCAACTCAGAGGCACTTAGGAACAAACCCAGAATTTCTTGGGCACACTCACTTCAGCCTCTTCATTGTACTGCCTTTATATAAACCCCTGACTACACACAAACTGTATTGCCAGAAATGGTTTCTTTAATCAACATTAAGACACAGGCTAAAGAAGTTCTCCATGCTCTGGTGGAGAACACCTGCACATCTGTTAACAGCAGCAACACTGATGGCAGTTTCACAACTCTTTTATTCCATTCCAAAATATTATCATATGAGCCAATTTCCACAAGAGGGAGGTACAGCTCTGGTACATACATGAGAGCTTTTTTTTTTTTTCAGTGTGTATCCCACTGACTTATTTCTATGAAAAACTCAGACTGCTAAACAAAAAACCGAGAAAAGGGCTGAAATAAGCAAGTTTGCCAACCTGGTTTGTTTGTTGGTGTTTTTTTTTTTTTTCTTTTACTAAAAACTTCCCTAATGATGAAATCCTATTTTGCTTAAAAGAACAGTACATAAATACTAAAATATAATACTACAAAAATAAATCTGCTATTTAGTGCTACATTTGACAGGAGTGGGAGAATACATAAAGGAGAAACAAAGGTCTTAGACCAATGGCACAGTCATCAAGTGCACTCTGTGCATTTTCTTCGTGTGTAAAACCCACGTGATGTCCTGTGGATTCAGCCAGCACATAGCACAGTTTTCTTCCCAAAAAAGTTATTTCTGCTCTCTTCAATATCAACCATTTAATATCTGAACCCATCTGCTTCCACCTTTGATTTCATGATCAGTGGTGTCATTTATATCTACTCAATTTTAAAAAACCACTCAAGGGCTAAATATGGAACTATTCTCAAGTAACTAACAGAGGTGATCCCCTCATGGAGCTGATTTAACCTTATTTTCTCCACAGAAAGAGGTGACTAAATGATCTTTCCATGAAGTAACAGTTACAAGTCATCTGCATGTACAGGAACAGCACCTTTTCTGTATAAACAGAAGCAAATCATCTCATAGTAGTGAGGACAAGTTACCTAAGACAAGTTATCCCAGCATATTGCACCACCATTGGACAGCATTTTCTACCATTCTTTACATTTCTGGTCCCATCAGTACAGTTTCATGAAGCAGACAGACATAGTCTACACCTGTCAGGTCTATTCTACATCATCATAAAAACTGTGCAAACAATTCTGTGATCACAGCAAGCTGCAATATTTTTCTACCAGGTAACATTTTCCTAAAAATTTGTTAACAGTTTTTAAAAGTAGCATCAAAAACTGGGTACTACAAGAATGTGTTTTCAAATCATTAAGAATAAGCATGAGTACTAACAAAAAAAATAAAAAACCCCAACTAAATAATGAAGTATAATCCCCTCTTCCTTAAGAAAGCAGATGAGGAAATGCTCTGATCTTTTTGTTCTGTTTGGCTACCTGGTCATCTCTGGTACATGACACTGCACACCCCTCTGAAAATAATTCCAGATGCTGACACATGTAACCCAAACAGGAGTTTCCACAACTGTTCACTGCACGTGCTCTGTCAAGAATGCTTACACTGGACCATCCAGTCACAACTGCCAGTGCAGGCACCAGCCACAAATTAAACTGCTGAGGTTACCTGAGTTCTGAGGAACACTCCTTTACAAACACCCACACACAAAGGTATTTATGAAACTGAGAGTTTAGTGAGCAGGTTTTGCAAGTCACTCTGTTTACTCACATATATTAAATTGTGGAAGTATTAGTGCAAATGCATCTAAAGGCATAGTCCTTTCCTTGCTAGGAGAATGGAAGAGTCCTTCCTGGCCACTGTCAAGTTACCAATCTCTTCCAAAGTGGGTCATGGCACATGAAAAAGAGTCTTATAAAGCTACTTAAAAAGCACATGGCTAGAAAGAAAGCTTCACTCTCCTCCCTCAGAGCCTCAGGGAGGTAGTAGGAAAAGATGGCACTGGTGAAGGTCAAAGCCTGCTGTGCAGTTTTCCACCCAATTCTGAAGAGGTTCCTTCCACAATCACTCTGATTTTTTCCACAGCTTCCCTGAGAGATTTCACATTTGGAAGAGACACTCCTCCCACAAGTACAAGCCTCTCACCACTGCCACTGAATGGAACAGATATCAAGGAAGCACATGGGCAAGAAAAGATAAGAAACCACTACTCCAACTCAATGAGCCCATTACAAGAGCCCATGAAACTGGCAAATCAAGTCAAATAACATTTTTCATCTATACCAATTTGGAGTATGTCAGCCCAAAGAAAGCAGTCCAACAGTTTCAGCACAAGCATCCTAAAGCCAAGGATCACACAGACAGGGCCAAAGAACTGTAAAACCCTTTCAAAAAATGAATCTGTGTACAGATTGCAATTTATTACTATGATGATTAAATATTCCTTCTAAACATCTAGCATTCATTGCTTTAGTAGTAGATCCTGAGAGAAAAAACTCCTCAATTATTAACTTTAGCTGCAAACCCACTACTCCCTAGGCTACTTTCCCAACATGCTTGTCATACAAGTAATCAGCCAAAGAAGTGGTTAGACTCTCAGCTCTGTGAACACCTTACCTCATCCATGATGTCAATCACATCCCCCAGCTTGAGTTCCAGCTCATCCTCATTCTGCGGGATGTACTCGAAGAGCACTTTGCACTGCCGCTTCTTGGACCCTGGTTCAAGGGAAATGGCAAAAGTAAGAACACTCACAAAGGAGAACTCTTCTTTCCTACACTCTGCTCCTGACGACCCAGAAACCATCCCAAAAACTATGTAGGTTTTGATCCTGTTTTACCATTTGCTTGGGTCATCTTAGGCTAGCAAGCCGTGGTTTTGACAAACAAACACTATACCAATTACCAACCTGCTATGAAAAGCATGTTGACACAAGAGAGCCAGGTAAATCCCCACTACAGTGATTTCTCAAGCTATTTCCCGACCAAAATCTGCAGGAATGACAATTGCTGCCAGTTAGCACCTGCTTGGAAGAAAATGTGCAAAATGATCCTCCAGTCCTTAGGCAATCCTGAAAGCAGGAACTCCTTTTGTTGTGCACAGCACTGGAGAGCTTAGAGACCTTCTGGCCTCTAACCACAGCTCTGAGGCAATGCCAACATTTGCTGGGCTCATATTTCAAAATCTAAACTCATTTTTATCTGTGAATTAAAAAAAATCCCTCCCTTTTCTCAGTGCCAGTATGGCATCTAGTAATTCAAACTGTCAATTAGCAGTCTTGGACAAAGGCAAGATTAAAATCAAGTGCAGTCTTTAGCTGTTTGCCCCATATCATTAAAGCTCTACAGGCAATAAAAAGGCAAAATGACATCCTAAGAGGAGAGAGCATTGAAGTGGCTTCTGACAACCCAAGCCCTGCAGCCACAGTGGTGTGAACCCAACTGCCTAATTACTCTGCACATATCCTGGAGTGCTGCTGCTGAACCCCATTTATGCTCTTCTCCTTCACACAAGAGGCCATGCCTTCAGACCTTTTCCACAACAGAGCAGCCAGCATGCTTTTGAAGACAATTACCATCTTGAGCTATGACCCAAGCGTGCTCCCTTATCCTCCTCAAAAGCAATCTGCCACAGTTTAAAGTGGTAAAGCCTAAGCTTACAGGAGTTGTGTAATCTCCATGCCCTCTCTTATACTTTGTACTCCTTCCTCTCAAGCTTCAACAATTAAGATTAGCTGTGTAAAAACATTTCAAAACACAGATAGTGCCTCCAAGATTGATCCTTGTCTTTTTACAGCACTGCTCAAAGTCCAAAGCCAGGCATTTAGAAAACCACACCCAGCATCCTCAGTACAACACAGACCAAGCATCGGATGAATATTCAGCATCTAAAATTTCTGAGAGAGGGCTTACCAAATCAAGAATTTTCTACATGCTGGTATATGATCTGTGCAAGAAACAAATAAACCAGAAAGGGAAGCTTTATGGGTTATTTCTAATAACACATAATTGCCCATATAATACACCCTGCTTTTACCTCCACTGGAACTCATGCATGAGCCCAGAGGGATTGTTCAGTTAAGAGTAATTGCAATAAATGGTTCAATGGCCTTTACTGCCTCCTGCAGTGCTTTCAAGGCCTCTGCTTTGTAGGAGATTAACTGATACCAAAAAAAGGTAAACTAAAAAGTCACTGCCATTTGATATAAATCTGATCTCAAGTGTTCCTTTTCACAGTGTAATTATATCTAAATGGAAGGGGTAGGGGGACAACCCATGGATACATTTCACATTCAGAACCCTCTCTCCCCTCTGAGCTCTGTTTCCAGTGACACTCAGTTTAGGAAGCACTGCCTCCCACTTTGGAAAATCCCTAGAATAACCTCGGAAGGGAACTGATCTCAGAGAGCAGCACTGCTGGGCTGGCAGCCTGCAGGCAATTGTGTCCCTTTCCAAAACAACTTGTCTGGCTTCAGGTTTTGTTTGTTTTGTATAGGGTAAACCAAATTTAGCTCTTTGTTGCCATCACTTAGCAGACCTTCTGTATTTTCCTTCTGCTGAACAAAGGCAGCCATCTCACTGATAGGAATTCTGCCTGCAGCTTACCACCCACCTGACACAAAAATACCTGAATTCAGGGGGAGCTGCACGCGGGAACAACACAAGGGACTGAGCAGGCACAGACAACCTGCACCAGGAAACCTGCCATTAAAGAAACTTAACTCTATTTTTAACATTGTAAACCTCATTTTAGCAAGTGAGAAACCAGAAACACAAAGACAACTAAGCTCTGGAAAGAGAATGATTGCCCAGGCACAGAGCAAACATGATCTGCAGGAGCTGTTTAAACAGTCTTCCAGGAAAAAGGGAACAGCAAGTAAAATGGAAATGCAGAGACTGTCACTGCACCAGGTAAACAGCTGTGTGCCTAAAGGGAAGTGCTTGAACATCATTTTCTCCAAATGATGAGAGCAGTCAGAACCCTGCAGAGTCTGAGATGAAGCTGTACCTTCTGCCCGGCCATAGCCCCCAGCATGAGGATGTGACATGGAAAATAAGGGAACATTCCAGGGTTAGGGTGACCAGAACAACAGCTGACAGCTGAACTGGTATCACACCGTGTTCACAGAATCCTACAATATCTCCAGCAGGAAGGACCCATAAGAATCCCACTGGTTCCCTTTCAGAGCCTTGCTGCATTTATCTAGGAGCAGCACTGATCTTTCAGGTGGGATTTTTCCCAAGCCTGCTGTGTAAACATCTAACAGGCACTTATATCCCGTTGCCAACATGCACACACAGGTCAGAGTCACTAAAAAGTGACTTAGTTTCCGGGAACAAAGTCTCAACAACTTTGGAAAGGTGGTGCTCCCATCTCAGGGTTTTAAAACACAATTGGTGGCTCTTTTTTTGAAAGGCAATACCTCAAAGCATAAACATGCCAGAACCACTAAGTTCTGAATTCTTTCTTAAAAAGCAAGCTTAAATCATAAATGCCTTCAAAACTTTATAAGACAAAGGAAACCACAGTAATTTAAAGCAGTATCTTAGAAGAGATTGGTGTGTCCACATACAAATCACAAGCCTGTTTGCTGAATGCAGGGAATGTAAGTTTTCTGCTCTAGGTTTTAGTCACCTGGATATAAGAACTGGCATTATAACATAGAAATCACATATACAGAAGCACCAGTGGTGCTGAGGGTTGCTTTTACAACAAAAGGAAAACTACCACTTTTTGTTAATACCACCAACTGCACCTTAGTTCACACCAGAAGCAAATCTATCAGGAATAATCTGAACTACACAGTGTTTCCTTGTCAAAATCTTGAATTTGTAGCAAAACTTGATGTTTTCATGTTCCAACATTTCTTTCAAAATGACCACAGGAAATTTTTTTATTATCATAAACAGGTCTGCAGCTCTCATTCAAGCACCTGATAATACAAACAGAGCTCACATGAAGTTTCAGAGCTCTCTGACGTCTGGAAGGAGTCTAAATCCTGTTCACAGGAAAATTCACCCCTATTACTGGTGCTAAAAGCTACATACCAGCTTTCTGCCCATACATACAGGAGCAACATTTGTCTTTGTATCAGTTTTTCCTCCTACGTTTCTAGTTTTCCACGTAACCTTAAAATTAAGTCATGCATTAAATAATTCATGTTTATTTTAAAAATGCAGGTCAGCAGCATGCGCAGTTGAAGGAATTAGAAAGATCACATACTCTTTTTGAAGCCTTTGGACGGGGGATGAGGCTGAAATCCTCCTGCTGGAAGCCCATAGCTGCTCATACGCTGCACAAGGCTGGCTACGTTGCCAGATTTCTCCCTCCTGAGTGGCACAGCATCATCCTTGGGCTCTACATCCTTCTTAACTTCCTGAAACAAGAGATTTAAAAGACTCAGAGGCCACTTAAATCACCCAGGAGGTCAGTGGTTTTAGACAGGTGCTCCACAGACTAACACATTTCAGGTACTTACCATTTGGGGTATAATGATGTATTATACTCAAAAATCACGGCCTTCATCCTACAGCTGAACATTGCCAAGGCTGTAATAAACCTGACTCTTCCATACAATCATGTTAGTAAACAGGTAATGTGCTGAGAAAAATCAGAAACAGGGGCAGCATTTTAGCCATCTACTCTAAATCTCAGAAAAGGAGCTTTGAGTCCAGAAATCTCATATTACAACATCTATGTAACAGCTCGTATTTGAAAGTATTTTTGAATATACAAATATTATTTCAATGACAGACCATAAGGTAGTGTATTAAAATATTTTAGTATATATTAGGTGATCATCTCTGCCCCAGAAAGCTCCAAGAAGCTGTTTACAGACAAGAGATGCAATTGCAGTGCTGAAAGATGTGAGTGGAAAAGAAAGTGAGCTCCAAGAAACAGAGTGGGAGCAACTGAAAGGAAAAATCTAAGAGGAAAATAATAGAGATATCATTTTTCTGGTTGATGTCTCTCACTTTCCTATCTTTCTAAATTAGAATGTCAGCACTGGAATTGAATGTGCCAAACAAGACTGAGAAGCCTATGAACAAGAAAGCATCAGTTCTTGACAAAAAGGCCAAGCAGCACCAGTCACTCTACCACATCAGCTCATTAAATGGGATTCCACTGGAGAACAGATATTCTGAAAGGAGGAAATCATCACTTTGCACAAGAAGAAGCCCATTAAGTCAGATCAATGGCCCATCTAGTGCAGAACACAGCTCCCAGCAGCCGAAATCCCAGATGCTCTTTAGAGCTCCTGCAACTCAGATCCTCCCACATTCCCAGAGCACCCCTAAGGGCCCCATCAGGGAGATGGATCATCTCCTCTCTCCCTCCTATAGCTGCAGTAGGAGCTGTCTAATCCCTTTCTGCACTCATGGTCCTGTCAGCCTCCACAGCATAACACCCATAAGCACTTGCAGCTTTTTGTGATCCACTTCAGAACAATTCTTGCATCCACCATCAGTAGCCACTGGTTAACATCTCCATGAGTTATTGCAGCTGTAGCTGCAATAAAATATTTAGTACTTGAAAACAGAATTGGCAAGGCATATATATACACTTACTCACATCATGTGAACTCTTGAACATGAGCTGCAAGACAACAAAGCCCATACATTCATAAAATGCCAAAAATATGAGAAACATATTCCCCAGGACCTGTCTGTCTGGTGCTTTTTGGATCATTAAAGCCCAGCTTTCTTACTGCAGCTGTCCAGCTGGAAAGCTCAGCAGATCTGAAAACCCACTGATGCTTTCAAACATACTATGAACCTCAAGTTAAACAGACCAAAGCATCTTCCTATTTCTCAAAAGAACAGAGCAAGACTACAGACAGCAGGATTTTTCCTCCCACTCATCTACATTACATTAAAAAAGGCTTTTTAAAAAACACTCAAGTAGTTCCTGCTGTTACTCTCCTTCCTCCACAGTGACTTCTGCCCTGGAGATCTTAGCTCTGCTGAGATCCATCCCATCTTCCAAGTTCAAAAAAAAACCCCAAACAAAATCTAATCTCTTTTGAATAGCACGGCATCCTGTGTATCTTCCCTTTGAGAAGATATTTTACATTTCAAAGATTTTGTCATTCCCAGGCCTACAGCTGTTTCTTGGCCAGTTACTTACAAGTCTGATAAAACCATAAGCAATTAAATTTGGATACAGCTGGAAAGTCTGTCACCTCCAAAATGCCCTTCTAGCTGCCTTGCTGACAAAGCCATTCTGCTCATTCTGAAAACATACTGCTACTTCAAAACCTGCCTAGAGTGCTTCTGCCTGCCCCTGCATTTTTAAAATTACAATTTTTTGCTATGCAATTTACACAGGCTCTCAAACCTCCCAGCTGCTCCAGGACCTAGTACTTCCTCAGGTTTCTCAACTGTAACAGTTCCCAGTGAGGAGTCAGCTCTATGCCCCTTCCCCAGCTCTGCATTTTGCACAAGACTTGAGAAGCAGCTGCTTCAACAGCTTTGTAAAAAGCACAGAAATGCAAAAAAGGAAATGGGGAACTCCCACACAGGCAGTTTGGTCAGAAACATGTATTTTTCTTATTTTTTTAATTTATTAGAAGATAAAAGAACAAAACCCAACATACACACTGCTTCCAAATGCTAGAAAATGATGTAAGATAAGCACCACCTAATCAGTAATTTAAATTAAACAGACAATATACTTTTAAGTCCAGCATCAAAGACAGCAAAATAATAGCTAGGTTATAAAAAAGGTTATAAATATATAGGTTATACAGGAAATTATTTCAGACAAAAGCAGTACCCACTACAAAAGACCAAACACCCAAAACCGTAAAGAGGAATGTTTGAGCAACTTTCTTGCCAGGCTTGGGTCTCCACCTGAAGTGATGAGGGGTAGAATATACTCAGAGGTCTAACACAAGACAGTGGCAACTTTTAGCAGGAAGTGCAGTGGAATTACATTAAAAAAACAGGATCTAAAATAATTCTGTGTGTAGTCATTGCATGCAGAAAATCTTGCTGCCAGATTCAAAGGCTGAAGATTTACTGATGAAGAATTTCATCATTTCATCAGCAGGCACCAGAAAGAACAATCAGACAGTGGGAGAGCCTGGTAGCACCAGGAAGATACTCTCTGTATCTTCCTACCACAGCCAGGATTGGAAAGCTGTGAACACTTCAATAAGCAGTTAAGAGAAACCATCCTAATCCAAGACACAGAAAAGGAAAGAGGATGCAAGGATATGTTTGAGCAGACTGTGATAAAAACAAACAGAGAGACTGCAAATCCATCAGATTTACAACAAGCAGACGTGGGCAAGGGACTGGTACCAGGCAGGTTTGAATCAGAGTCACCAGTGACAGTGATGTTTTACTTTGTGTGTCAGAAAGCAGCCCTGGAGCATCACATGGAGCTGCTTTCCAACAAGGAGAGAAAAAGCAACCACACGACAGAGTTCTGCCACAGCAGCCAGGCATAAATCTAGTTTTGACAAAGAACTACAGAAGGGGTCAGTAGGTAATGCCTAAACAGGCCAGCAACTGCTTTTTCCATATTTAACCCTCTATCCTTTGTAAGATTCTTGTAAAGGAAGCACCTTTTTTTTGTTCTCCTTGTTAAAGAAGAACTGCAACATTAATTATCCTTCCTTGGGGCATTATAGACCATATTCAAATTAAAACTGAAACAGAATCCCTGGTCTCCACACCTTCACGTGGTCCCCTGCACTATAAGCCTGCAGTTCACATCAGTCTTCTAACAGCAGGGAAGTGCTCCAAGATTCATTTTCAAAAGCACACATCAGCATCCTCTGACAAACACACTCATCATCCCCTGCCAGCACTCTCATCCTGGGCATCATGCTTATGACTTCTTTCACAAAGGGAGAAATTTCTAAACAAAGACAGTTTGGATATCTCTAAACTGACACTTACTGATGCAAACATTAATTCATGCCCCATGACCAACACTAATATGAGTTTGCAACTCTGACATCTCTCCCAAAAAGCTTGCTTGAACTCTGGTGGTTGGAAAATGACACTGCCCCACAGGTGTCACCTCTGAGGCACCACTATACCCAACCTGAATATGCCCAAGACTCCTGTCCATGGGCTTCACAAGGCAGTTTTCTCTCTTTATTACATATCCAAATTATCAGAGAGAGTCTGTGTTGTGATAATACCAACAAACAGCTCCAGGACATTTCATCTTGTTCCCAGATGAGGCCACTGCCAGCTGCCAATCAGCAAAACCAAAATGAAAATCTGACATTAACTGCAGCTGGAAATTTTAATATTTTTATTCTGCTCGTCCACTGCAGTTCAAGGCTTGTCAGTGTTTCCATGAGCAGCACAGATTTTATGCATTTATGACTTGGCAGTACAAGGTCAATAGAGACTGTCTCTTGGCATAAAATACACTGCACTGGGAAGCAACCACCCACTTGCTCTGTTGTGAACTACAGCAGCAGTCATAAAGGTCTGAAGTTTTCATAATCTCCACTAAATGTGCATTTTGCAACACTTACAAAGTCACTGAAGCCTGATAGGCAAAAAACAAGTCTATAAATTTAACTCACTAGCCAAAAAAAAAACCAACAAGGTGTTTTTAGCTTTAATTGCACCTGTCACAGTTTAACAATCCCTCACAGAGATGTGTATGGTTACAAATAAAAATCTCAAAATTGTTTAGGTGCAGCAATGTGTGATGAAAGAACTATTCTTTACATGCAGACAAAAACTCAACACGTGTAAAGGCACTCACAGCCTCCTGATGCTGCTAAAACAAGCGGGCGGGCCTGACCTACTTCTGAGGCGAGCAGGCAGCAGCCTCCCACCATCAGGCGCTTGCCCACCCGTGGCTCCAGCAGGGACAGCTGGATCCTCCCCACTTCCCTCGCCAGAAGGCAAGAGCACTCCAATCAGCCAGGCAGTGGAGAGCCAGAAAACAGGTCAGAGCGTCTGAAAGGCCAGGAGTTAAAAATACAGAGTCTATTTCTGAATTACAGGGCACAGAGTAGTTCATTATCCAGCAAATCTAAATCCTTAGCTAGATTCTTCAAGCATAAATATTAAGGCTTCAGCTGCCATCTCCTCCTATATATGCCATTACACAAAGAACAACCATCTTTAGACTTCTTACATTAATTCCACTGTAACATCAGTTTGTGCAAAAACGATGTGCATTACTCTTACCACATGAGTACATTTTAAAGCAAGATCTTGAGTAGCAGATAATGGTCTCCATCTCTAAAAAGGCTGGGATAAAGAACCCACAAAGATGAATGTCTGAGTCTACACATACAATTATCTCTTCTCTTTTCTTCCCCATCAGAACTGCAATAAGGAACCCATGGACTGACAAATTAAGTCCATGACTCATATTTTTCTGAGTAGAAAAAAAGTAACTCAGAATTGAACCTGTCGTTTTAGAGGAGAGGGAGGAACTGGAAGTTTGTGCTGAATCTCCAGGCATAGTTTTGGTTTTGTTTATACAAGTTCACAGCCTGCAAAATCCCATTCCTGAAAAAAACCACATAGAAATGTGACTGTATATAAAAACATGTAAAAATCTGCCTACAGAAGAGAGATTGTCATCCCTAACCTGTTCAAGAGCAATGAAACATCAGTTCCTGAGGCACAAAAATCTTCACATAACTATTTAGGCACCACATTTCCAGTTTTAGTTACGGCAACACGCAGGCACAGGGCAGCCTTAACAGTTCAGTCGTTCAATCACTTAAATCTTAGATATCCCATATCCTTTCATTCTGCCAGTGTCTCTTCCTTCAGTAGAAAACATGATTTCTCATCCCCAATGTAGGTGCCCAGAAGCAAAATATTTAATAAAGGCAACGAAAGAATGATGAGTAATATGCAGCTATTCCCATCTGTCTCATTACTTTACACGAACTAAAGGAAAAGATCAAGAACATCTATGGACCAAAATAGCTGAGAAGCTCCTGAGCACCTATCCTGGAGCATTGAGGAGATCAGAGCAGGTTCCAAATCCCAACAGAAGTGCTTGGCTGTGAGAGTTCAGAGGCAGCCCCTGACTCCCCAGAAGATTAAACATTATTCTTGAAAACAGAAACAAATCACCTTGAAGATGAAAGCAGTTACCATCTGAAGAACAGACAAGCTTGATAACCTTGATAACCTAAGCAAAACAACTCACCTCCTGGAGAGTTCAACATGTGTCCCGGGTTGATTTCTGGGGACTTAATTTAGGGTTGAAGTAGGGAATGTTTAACAGTGAATCACTGGGTTTAAGTGCTGACCCAGGACCAGGCAGCATCACTCCCTGCCTTTGCCTCTTCATTATCTCGCTCCTTGCCCTCTATTAAACCACACCCACATCACCTAACACGGTTTAACAAGTTACCAACATTTTTACATGTGTTATATAATCTATGCTAAATATAGATCTTTTAATCTATCTCATTGTGTGGGAGGAAAACAATCATCAATCAGGCAAGGTACCACTTCTTTCTCACATTATGCAACATGTGGAGTAAGTGAGATCTCTGAGAAGCATAAAAAATTTACTGAATTGCTGCAGATTTACAGACTAAAACCTGAGTCACTGCATAATTATAATACTTGAAGGTCAGGAACAGACAAAAAGCTGAACCTTCCTACATAAGGAGCACTCTTTAGAGGTAATGTAGAAGCAGGCTTGCAGTTGCAGATTTTGATACAGATTATAAAAAGATTATTATACATGCATATAGTTTTTATATATACAAATAATTCAATTATGTCACAGAGAATTGGATACATATAAATTCTGTGCCAAGCAAGTGTCTTAACAGATTCTGACAAGAAGTCTTGTTAATATTGGCAAAATACAAGAGACCTTGAACAAAACATGAAAGCCCAGATGCAGGAAAGCTCAGCAGCCAGCTCATCAGGTCAACCAACAGCAGAGCAAGGAATCCTAAGTGAACAGGAGTAATAGAGGAAGCCCAGATCTTTACATCAATGTTTCCCAAACACTTAATTAAGGAAAAAGTTCATTTTAAAATACTTCTGAATATAATACCTTAAGAATATTTTATGGTGTTGCCATGTTCACAGCCAGGTAAAATAATTTTAAAACTCTGATTGCATTTCTTGTCTATTGTATTTGTTAATAGATATATATGAAAATTTAATTATATTTTTTGTAATTGTTTTATAGAATAACAGTTAATGTCCTGTCAGCCATCAGCCATAAAAGAGTGCCTCAGATCAATGAAAGCAGGAATCACCCGTGGCAGAGGGCAAGATGGAGCTCCAGCTCCTGCAGCACATGTGTTTCATCCCCCACACGGGGAGGCAGGAAGACATTTCTTTCCCTTCTCCCAGTGAAGTATCTCTAGTGCTGGTCCAGAGAAATGTGGGATTCAGTAACCACTACAGGTTCACTCTGATGTTTAACTCAGAACATCCCTTGTTCCTTCTCACCATTATCCTGTCTTTCTGCATCCACTCTCACACCCAGTTTTCTTCTTCCCTGCATCCTTTTTTCCCAGGCACCCATCTCTTTCCATTCCCTGTAAAAACTCCAGCACTTCACAAGTTAAAATTCTGACACATCCACGTCCCTTCACAAGTCTTGCCTAGGACACAAAATTAAATGCTTAAGAGATTGTCAAATAAGGGCTAAAAATATAAATCTGGAGTCTTAGTGCAGATTAGACAAAGTTTAAAGATTAACTGGTAGCAAAGATTCATACATTAACCAACATTTTTAAGTGAAAATGCATCTTGCTTTCTGCTCCTGTTTTGAACACAGCTATGTAACAGGCTTATTACCATCAGTTTCTAATAATCAAAAAGCTTATTACACCAAATTCAGAACTAATGAATTCACACACATACACCAAAAAATACTTAGAGGAAGTGAAGAGCATCCAAAAAGTTTGTTAAACCTAGAAAATATGTATCACAATAAACTTTCAGATCGGCTCATAATATTGGATAAAGCCAGTGTTCAAGGGACACATGCATTTGAAACTAAACTTAATTACTGAAAGCACTAAGGTAGAGAAGAGCTAACCAAGAAATAACTTCACCCTCCAAAATGATGAACCACTCAAAAAAAATTTCACAAGTGGTGCAAATGTTCAGAGATGACAGGACAGAGATGAGCTACTCTCCTGCAGGTTTAAGCTTCAAGTTCACATTTAGATTACTTCATTCCACCTCGTAAAAATGCAAAAGAGGAGATTTAATATTAACTGTGTTGGGTGTACACATACATTGATTTATTAGACATATGGCAAAGGACTAAAACTACAGGGCTGGAATGTACAGCCAGAGCCCCCTGGGATGTAACAAACATTAAATAGCACAAATAGCACCTGGATAACTGACCTCTTTGGTCTTGTAACTTATGCTAATTCCAGAGTGACTATTTATAACTGTCTTTTAGACTTCTGTACACAGGGAAGGTCTAAACTTAAAAGTCAGGTTCCTGCACAAGCCCACTCAGTCCCTGCTGCCAGCAATGCTTTGTGCAGTTTACTCAATGATGGTTGCAAACACCTTCTGATGGAGCACACCCTGTTTGAAGCCTCCCGCCAGGGAACGGTTGCCTTGCTCCTGTGCTTGGACAGGAAGCTATGAAATTACAACAAATCAAGTGTAACAACTAAATAAGGACAGACAAAGGAGCAGGCTGCTTCACGTGAGCACAGGAGTAAGGACAAGTATAAACCTGCTGCCTCTTCCACACAAACCACTACACTCAATCAGAGCAGCTCCGGGAGTATCCAGGAGGGTGCAGTTACCACAGGGCAACATCACAAGCTGATACAGCATTTACAAAAGCAAGAGGCACAGGTACAATCAACAAACTTGGATAACTAAAATCAGGGGGAATAATTAGCATATTAAGCAGTATTCACACAGGTCATTACTCATGCTTTATCCTGCTGTCTTTCAGAACAACACCATAAGTTCCCTGAAGTTCCATACCAGTGCTGCCACTGAGTCAGAAGTTCTTTCCATTTCTCTCATGCTCTTGACAACACAGTGCTAACATATATGTACTCAATATTTGAAAAGATACTAAATATTACAAGAACCACCAGTGTTTTCCCATTCAGCCACTAAAGACTTCACAATGCCACAGATTTTTACATGTACAGTGAAGCAATAGCTTGCAAATGCAAAGTGAAATCTTCTCAGGTGATCTTTTTCAACATCTTAAAGCACAGGTGCTCATCTAGAACAGGGAAAGGGCCCCATCATTTCAACAAATTTCCTGCAGTTAAATAGTTCACTTTTGAGGAAAGCATCTATGACATTTCAGATCAACAGTCCATCAAGAGAAATATGTCAAATAGTCAACTCACTTTCATGCTCTTTCTTTCTAGACAAGATGTCTGTACTGCCTCGGAATATGAAATAATTCACACATCCCCAGCCAACACCCACAAGGCAACAAAATTCCTGGTGGGCACAGTGATGGCTGAAAAGAGAACCTGACACACAGGTGCCCAGGAATGGCTGTGTGGGCAGAGCTGTGTCAGCAACAGACACTCTACACAGTGCTAAATCAAATACACCTCCAGCCTTCCCCCCTTCATGCCAGACACAGTCACATCACAGAGGGACCTCACAGGGTTGGGGCCCAACTGGTCTGAACCAAAGCAGTCAATCCAGTGACTCAACTGGAAAAGTCATAGGAATAAGAATAAACCATGCTGAGCTCTGAAAGACAGCAAAAATGCTTACTATCAGTGCCATTGATTGTATCTGTCAATGTTTTCAGTTGATTTTTCTTTGCTGTTGTTTTTAGAAACAAGTCTCCCCATCATAAGCAAGGCTCACCCAAGCCATTTAACTTGACATTCCAGTAAGAAAAAACCTGTTTCCTTGGTTATTCAGGCCAAAACAGCTGGATAGCAGAGACTTGTCTCTCACCCCACAAAAGCATGGGAATCATTATCACCATTCTCACAAATGCCAGATACATGCCAATGGATGGGATTAGCAGGTGCAGCTCAGGCAAACCCACAAGGTACTCCCTGAAATGACACTCTCCTCCAGTGGCCCTATTTCCCCCAAAAGGCCTGAAGAAAAATCAGCAGGAACAATGGGTGGCACCATAGTACTGGAAACAGGCTCAAGCACCAGCCTGAATGCTCAGCTTTCCTCCTTGCCTGGAGACAGAGCCCAGCACTTCTCTCATATACTCAGCACTGAAACTGAAATTACTTAATATGGCTTTCAATCTTGCATGTAATCTTCGTTTCTGAGAAACAAGAACTGCCAGCTTCGAAGCAAACATCACCTTCTTACCAGCAGGGCTGCCTACTCTGCCCGGGAAGCAGTGCTGCTCCGAGCACTCAGTGTCACCTCCCTGCACAACCCACTGCTGGTGGTGACAGCTCCTTCAAAACAATAAAGCAAAGGGAAAGTCTGTATAAACTGACATGTAATTTGACCAACAGGACTGATAAATTGCTGCATATCTTGTTTTCTCCAAGCCTTACCTGGATGCAAAGATTTTGAATAGAATATTTAAAGGGAGCAGGCACCAACATTTTGGAAGTAGGTATTTTATTCTATTCCTCAAACACATTCCTACTTACTTCAAACTAAATGCATATGGCTTATCCTATACATTGCTTAAAAGTTTATTTATTAACCTGCTTTTTTAACTAATGTAATACACTTGTAAATCATGCCCAGGTTAGAATTAACCTAGAAGAGTATGGATTGTCTGTGATCCTTCCCAATTCCATGATTCCTGTTTAAAGTTCTGGGTGAGGTCAATTTACTACTTTTGAAAAGGAATTAAGGAAGATGCTACGCTTGAAGGAGCTTTCAGCCAAAACTTCTCTCACTGGCTCATAGCACACTCAATGTTTAACAGCATCCCTCCAGTGAGAACACAGGACAGAGGCAGCAAAGACAGGCTTAAGAAGATAGGTCAGCTGTACTAATACTCTAAAGTGTTCTTCTAGGGGTGATGAAAAGGGAAGAAAGAGGCTTGGGCTGTGTTTTGTTTCCACAAACACAGAGACCAGGAAGTGGAACAGAAAGAATCACCTAAAAACAAATCATCCTTTTAAAAAGCAACTCCTTCTGCAAGCACAGTAATTGTCTGCAATCTCTAAGCATCTCCCTGTACTACAGAAGGGGACATAAGCTAAACCAAACCCAAGTAATTTTACTACACAAACAATTCTAAGATCAAGAGTTTATACCATATACTAAATAAACTCTCAAAATCCTATTGCAAGCATAAGTTTTAAATTCATGCTGTTCCCATTCACTACCCTGAAACAAAAGGTCTGTTTAAAATATTTGATGGTAAGAACATATGGAAAATAAAACAAGCTTACCACTTCCAAGGACATATTTGCTCGAACACGCCCAGTGTTGCAGGGCTTTTTTTATTTAGGGGGAGGAAGAAAAATGTCCCAGTGAGCAAAGTTCACGTGTTAACCTGGAGAGGATCCAGGCTCGGTGCTAGAGCAGCAGCAGCTGCTCACACCTGTGCAGGCAGGAAGCTGCCCCTGCAGCAGCTCCACGGCTGAGGTGCTGCATGTCCCAAACACGCTCGGAGAAGTGTCCCGCTCGCTCACCACAATGTCCCCAGAGCCTGCTGCCAAACTTCTCTGCCCGAACTGATGAAAGCTACTGATTAATCTATCCACTGCTCCTCCCTCATCCGAGTTACTGCCTTGAGCTTATGATCAAACTGGTTTTACTACCATGTAAAGCCTATTACTCACAATACAGCTATTTACAAAACTAAGATAGCAATAAATGAAATACAAGGAACTTCAGTTCTTAAAAAAAAACTTCTCAGCTATGCAGGGACAAAAACCTTAAGAAAATAAGCAGAAGGATGAACACCAAATTATCACTTTCAGTTATCACCACAACAGCTTTCTGAAGAGTGAATACAACTACATAAAACACATCAACAAAAATGAATCTTAGTCCATCTTGTCAATGTAAATGCAAAAAAAGGAGTTAAGATTCATTGGGCCAGAGAAAGAGGGAGTTCTGGGGGATTTCCTGAACGAGAGGAGGCCTGGACTCAATCTTTACTTTCAGAGAACTGTTCCTGTATATTATATAAAGTCTACAAACAAACAGAGATAAAACCCAACCCAAAACCAAAAGGTCTGCCACATTCCACACACCTTAATATCTCCAGAAACCTCACACATTCCATCCAACAGCGTTACTACACTTCTCTAAATCACACTGGAAACAAACAAATACGTGCACATTTTTCACTGTGATGGATTTTAGAAAGGAAAAGCTGCTCTCAAAGAAAACAATAAACGTCTCCTAGGTTCCACTGCTAATTCCTTTCAGGAATTTATGAAGTTGTTTATTTTAAAATTGCCCATTCAGGAAGAAGCAGAAAAATGGCAATAACAATGTCAGAAACAAGAACTCTAATTCAACCCCACTCCAAGAGGACATGCACACAGCTCAAACAGGAATTTCACACCAGGTTTGGTTAATAACACTGCAAACGTGTGCACTCCAAAATCCGGCTCTGCAACATCGGTGGAACATCTCAAATAAGCCTGAGCATGGAAAAGTGAATTCAAGGAAATGAGCTTCACAAGTAGGCAGTGTAATTGCTTGCACTTTTATTTTTTAACCTAGTTGTATTCAACTGTACATTTACCATCTTCTGGTTTTAGGACTGCTCTGGACATCCCACCCAGCCTTTACAACACCTCCCACTCCCCATCCCACGCAGTGACACTGCACAGTAGCACTGAGGATGTTTCAGAGGCTTTATGGGGATCCCCTTAGCTGAGTCTACCTGTTCTCTGTCTTTTAAAGCAAAATGATGCAAGTGGAGGTCAGCACCAAGAACTGCACCTTTTGGGACAGACCATCTCAGACTGCTCATTAACCCAGCAAGTGATGGGCTCACAGAAAACATCCTGGTCCCAGCTGGCACCAGGAACCAGGCATCACCAAGCTCTGATCATTCTACAGGATCTCCCCATCAAGATGCAAAAGCCTTGGGTAGAAAACAATACAACCCAACCAAAAAGTTACCAGATTGTGTTATAAGGTAACAGGATTACATCAGTATCCACAGGAAGCTTCTATAAATTCCCTTCTCCAGGAGTGTTTCAAAGTCACAGAGTCCTTAGCTCACACACGCTGTACAACAAATTAACCCAATTAAAAACACAGTCTCAGCTTCTTCTGCTGCACTTCTGACAGCAAAGATCCAACTGCTACCACTACATGAAACAAGCCTACTATCACAATTTAAAATTATTTTGCAATGTTTAGAAGACTTGAGAAATAAAAGGAAAACATAATCAAAAGGCTATTTCCTGCTTTAGCAACCAAAATGAAGCTGACAGCACTCAGTCATATTTCAAACAGAAAAGATGCATTTGTCAAAGCATGAGAAGTGGCATAAAATGTCAGTAAATCCAGTGTATGGGCAAAGCCCAGAAGGAGGGAACAGAAGGGGACTGATCTGCTTTAGCACTGAGGATACAGTCTGAATCTGGGGCATCCAACATATTCAGGCAGCATGCAGCAATAATCCTGTCCACATTTTGCTTGTCCTTCAAACAGGCAAGAAACTCTGTGCTGCCCAACAGCCAAGGACAGTTTGCAGCTGGCACCGAGGCAACGAGCTCTTTTCCTGCCCTCACACAGGATGAAGAAGAGACAAACTAACAAAATTAGCAAAAACAAACTAGCTGGAATTAGAATCTTCCTCCCAGTTCTCTTTCAGTTGATGAAAATCAAAGGCTTTTATTTCTTTTTTTAAAAATTATTTATCTTCTCTAATAACATCTAACATTTGAATAAGACAACATGTTTATCTTCACCCAGTTTAATCTGTTATATTTGTTATGTTTTTTAATTTTACACATGAAGGCAAATCCAGTGAGTAACAAATGCACTTTTAGCTTCAAATTTTAATTTTTTCCAGATCAGCACAAATTATAATTTACCATCCATAGTCAGCATGGAGAGGTTATATCCTGGCCTCAGTTTAATTCTTAACAAACCAGTGTGCATATGTATGTCACCAAAAAGCCACCACAAATTTAACCACATAATGCACTCAGGCCAGATCCCCATTTAATGCATGAAATTATACTCAGAACAGGAGAGCAAATTGATCCATTCAGGAAGTAATAAATATTTAAGTATGGTCCCAGAATTTAGCAACCAAACATGTAAGACTTGGTGCAACTTTAGTCCTGTCCACAGCAATTCACACTCTCTGGTTACATTTCTGTCCTCTTTCACACTTTTGTGCTCCTTCCCTTCCATGTGGGTCATGAGAAGTCAGCAATACTCATCCCTTGTCAGCATCCTCACTGTTCTTACCACCCTCAACAGTGGTGGTTGCTCTCAGCAGCAAACAAGTAATTCCATTTCTCGAGGGACTTTCCTCATTCACAAGGCCAAAGTCCAGCCCTGCTTGAGCCAATTTCCACCTCCCTCCAGCAGGTCACCCACACGTTGCAGGTGTTAACAGCACACCAGGCCAAGAAGGGGCATTTGAGTTTAGCTGCTGAGGCTTGGTACTTGCAGCAGTCTGGTCATAGTAGCATCCCATAGATCCAACAACCTACCCACAGCAGCAAATAAGAATGGTTTGGGAGGAGGTACAAAAAAAAATAAAATTTAAAATTAAAAAAAAAAAAATTAAAAAAAATTCCACAACAGTTTTTCCAGAAATAGTCTTTTAAACTATCAGTACCTGTAAATTAACTTTTACAAAGAAACTGTAATTGAACTGACCATGAAGAAAACACACAACTTTCACTTCCCTAACAATTAATGCTTTCCCATGACTTCACCACTGCACTACAGCCTAAACATATCATCTCAAAGAAAAGTTCCCAGGATCAGCCTCCAAACTACACCCAGCCCCAGCCCCAAGAAGGCAAGTTACCCCTGCTGCTGAAACAAGTGGTAACTTTCTTCTGCACAACTTCCCTTCCAATTCTCCAAACCCCCCATGCCTTCTAGAAAACTGCCTGTCCCCTGTAATTCAGGACATCTGACCATGCCATGCACACAGGAACAGCTGGAGAGTTAAAAATATCTGCAGCTGAGATGCCAGGATGGAAATAATTTTAAACAAGGTTTATAAAAGCCACAGCTGCAGAAGGGCAAGAAAACACTCAACAAATCTGGTAATTAACATAGAAACACGTATACATCTGACCCCTCTTTGCAGAAGGACAAACTGATGACCCACAAACCAGCAGAGCCAAGTCTGATGCTTTCTTCCTACAGAGCACTTGAGAGCTAATTAAGAGCATCAGCACAATCATCAAAACACCCCTTGAGGTCAAATTACTATTTATACAGGACTCAAAACCCAAAAATTACTTTGAACTAAGCTACCAAACTACCAACAACTTGAAAACATTAGACAAGTGAAAAGCATTCATACAAACATTCCCTTGGCAGGAGATTCTCTCTGACAAAAACTGGATTGTTCCCATCAGTTTTAAAAGAAAAATCTTAATTTTAAAACCCCTCACAGTAAATCAGGAAAGAGTAATTTTGCTTTTCCAATTTTTCAGAAAAATTGTCAATTTAAAATAAGTGTAAAGAAGTGTTTATAGCACTGGACCAATATCCCCTTAGGTTTTACAATATGAAAGCATCACACTAAGATACACTGGATAGTTCTGGTTTGCAAAGAACTAACTTCAAAAGGGGCAGGAATATCTACTATCATTGGGACTGTATGGAAGTGTTACACCAAGGAATTTGCAGAGTCACAAAAAAAGCAGTGCCAGCAGCAGAGAGTCCAGGGTAAGGCAGAATTGCTCCTTCAAATAAAGCAGCTTAATCCAGGCTGAAGAACCCAAACCAGCACAGCCTGAGGATGCAGCTTTTCATTATGGATGAGCTGACTGAGCTGTGACCCCACTTTCCCAACTCTCTCATGACCAGATCTTCTGTAGGGGTGTGTTCAGAGATTTTTTATGGTCTTGCCTTTTTGATCAGTTCATCCCACTAAAGCAGGTAACCGTGGCTAGAGACAACTTGGTGCACTGCAGAAGTCAGAGTGACACAGAACACACAGTGCAAGGGTACAGACAAAAAGAAATGTTAAAGTGAGTAAGAACAGACAGAAAAACTTTAAAAAAATCTTCAAAAGCATATTTAAACAAATATCAGCACCTTGAATGTCTTCCCATTAAAAAAAAATCATCCTGTTACAAATACAGCTGTTGTGTATTCCAACCATTTCAGTAACAATGACCCTATCACATCTTCACTGGAAAATCAAGCCATTGCAGAAAACTCACCTTCACAAAATTGTCAGGGAACATGCCCCTTCTGCCATTTAACTCCCCTTCCAACCATCCTTCTTCTTCCAGTTTTTTCACATTCCTGATGATTTCCCCAACTCGGATTGTTAACTCATCATCATGGACTGCATCATAGTCATATTCCACAATATAGTCCACTAAAAAGGAAAAAAAAAAGGCACAATGAATACAACCCAGACTGGGAAATGCAACTTGAAAGCCATGCATGTTCAAAAGGCAAACCTAACAATGAATGCGAAGAACAAGCACTTCTCTCACAGCAATGCTCATTTGTGAACTGCAACATTCCCAAGTATTTTGGAGAGATAGTCACCTACTAGAATAAAGTAAATTTAGGAATATGACACCAGGTCATATTTTGGTGATGGTGGGTAGGTTTTTGTTCACGTCTGGTGGAAGGAATTGCTGGCAATGCTTTTTTTCCCCACCAAGTTCCAGCTGAAAATTTACCAATTATGAATCACTGCCCACAGGGCAAGTGCTTCTTACTCAGTGCCCATTTGAGGCCAAGGATCAGACACTGTGTGTATGGTGCATATTTGCAATGCTTTGTTAATTCTCATACTTGAATCTGCTATTATGTTTGCAAAAAACGAATTGCTGCACACACACAATTTCTGCAGGTTTGATCCAAGAAATGCAATATAACCAGAAGGTGTGTGATTGATACCATACAGCTTAAATTACACAGATATGTAAAAAGCACCTTCCTTCAGAGTCCTTTGGTTTGTGTGAAGTAGAAGAAGCAAGTGAGCTTTACTTTTGATACAATCAAGTTTACTCAGAGGAGCACAGCAGTGTAGTCACACATTGTCCGTCTGTTGCACGAGATCCATGAGAGTTGCTCTCTGACAGCTTAAGGCTTGTTTGGCAATGAAGACCCATTTCTTCATCAAGAAATTCTGTTCATGCCAGAAATTTACACAAACCTGCAGCAATCAAATAATCTTCCCTCTCACTCAAATTCAGCCAAATATGCAGGCACTACCAAATGTTAAAAAAAGCATTGTCCTCACTGAAACCTCCCTCACCTCTGCAGATCACAGTGCACAAGAGCACAACAAGGTTAGGAGACAGAAATCCTGAAAGGCTGTAGAAGTTTTTTCCCAGGTTAATCTATTTTATCAGTGCATAATAATACCCAACAATTAATTTAAAAATGAAGGAATCAAATGGGAAGAAGCATTATTTCCTTGATATTGAACTTACAGCTGCATTAAACCAATGTGTAATTCCAATCTGTGGACAGTTTTAATCACAAGTGCAGCTGCAGTGATTGCAATTAAGCCTTTATCCCTCTGCTGTCTATGGATGAAGCCAGAAAATCCTTAGTAAAAAACAGAACTACATCATGGTGGCATGAATGCAAGAGATGCTTGAATGATATGTCTGGCAAGCTATTTTCTGAATGCACCTATTAACAAAGGAACCAGCAGACATAAATGTGAAGACTTAATTTTGCTGTATTCCTTTAACAAAAAAATTTATTTTCTTCCTTAAGAACAGCAGTCATCACCAGAGTTACGTACCTATGACACACACCTGGAACTCCTAGCACACACTTTCTGTACTGCAGACATTTATTTTTGCCAAATGTACTCACTAAGCTTGTTTCAAAGCATCATACTCCCCCATTACAGCCTGCAGCAAGCAGAGTAGTTCTGTCTTGCCTCTGCATAGAACTGTCTCTTGAGTGGCTGACATAAAATATTGCCAAACATACAGGAAATTCTGGCAGTCACAAATCATAAAGACAACAGCCATTCACCACCTAAGAGTCAGGAAATGAAAACATCACCTTTCAACCAACTCAACCATTCTGGAAACCTATAAATGTAGAAAAAATGTAAGAAGTATCCATGTCACATATTTCTCTCATAATACACTGTTTTGAAGCACATTAGCAGGTACCATATTTCAATATACACACTATAGGACAGCTTTACAAAGCTAAACATGGAAAATGGATCACAACAGAGTGTCAGTCATGGCAAATGCTCACAGCAGTGACTTGAACTACCAAACACCTGGTCCTTTTCCCACAACAGCAGCAGATAATCACACTCATGCTGTGTCAACATGAACCAATTCTATTCAAAGCTTATTTATCCCCTTGGGAGAACATTTCTGTATTTGTGTTTGAAACATGCAGCACACTCATTTTGGTCACCTTTCCAGACTATAAAACATGGACTCAGTCATGCCAACAACAGAGAACCTGAAGGACCTCACAGTCATCATCCACAGGTCTCTATGATCCAAAGACAAACAGCAGTAAACAGACATCAGCGTCTTACACTTAAAATTTAGGTGAATTTCCTCTTGTACTTGTCAGTGATACTCAAAGCCACCCTTGCTCTCATGGTTAACACAGACAAACCAAGTGTGAATTCTGTTGCCTCATCTGCAAAGTGGAAGGGACCATAGGGAATGTTAAGATAGTTTCATCCCATAGCTATTTTTTCATATGAGGGCAGAGAAACAGCAAGGAGCTACACATCCTATGTCTTGCTACTTTGTGGTCCTCAAGAAGAACACTTGTAAGTTCTGCGTTTCAATATTAGCAAGTAGCACAAGTTGAATCATCCAGGTAACGAGCAAGAAACCACTGTACTGCCAAAACAGTCTAGATTGAATAAATCTCTGAAACATCCTAAAGTCTAATATTTACCCAAGTAAAAACAGAGTCCAGTGATGACAGAAAACGTTTTTAAGGAATCACAATTCCTTATAATAACAGTAACTAGAAATTACATTAGTTTACTGCTTATACTTCTTAATGCTTATACTAGTTCTGAATGCTTTGGAATGCTTCATGCTCTCACTTAAAAGCTTTACTCAAGCACAGATACACTGCAATTAGTCAGCAATAAACTGGACTCCAGTAATATAAGTTGGTCAAAACTCTTTTAAAAAATTCTCAACTGGTAAAAGGTGCAGCAGATCCCCTCAGCAACACAACCTATCAAACCCACCTATCATATCTCCCCTCTTTTTACACTGCTTTCTCCATTTCAAAACCCATTCAAATCAATTCTCCGTAGCTTTAAGTCCACAACAATCAAGTCTCAAATGAAAAATAGTCTTAGGCTCAAGCAGGAACACTGGGAGGTTTACTGTGCTTTTCTAGCACATTCAGAAACACCAAAGTTCACCTGAGAGGGAGAGACAACTTTCTCCTGAGTTTTCACTGTATCTGCATACAAGGAAAGGCTGAAAGAGCTGGGAAAAGGCTCAAGGATATCTCATTGATCAGGGTGTGGAAAAGAACAAGCAGTGCCCAGTAAAACACAAGAGGCAATAGGACAAAATGAAACCAAACAAATGCCACTTAAACATATATAAACATACTCTGTCATCCAGCCATGACAGTTTTCCAACATACTTAGGGAACCTTCCAGATGGTGTTTTTTGAAGGTTCTGACCCATTTTCAGGGGCAATGGACTGGTAAAATCAACACAGCTACAAAAAAAATTATAGACTGGACATCTTTGGAGGAAGATGGCTATGTGGGAGTGGTCTGTTTAGCTCCTGGTTTTTAGTAAGATGACAACCTCACTAACAAATCAAGAATTAAACAATTATGTTGGACATTAGGAAGAAAGTCTTCACAGAAATGGTGCAACGAGTGATCAGATATTGGAATGGACAGCCCAGGGAGGTGTTTAAGGGAAGACTGGACATGACACTTAGTGCTGTGGTATGGCTGACATGATGGTGTTTGGTCACTGATTGAATTCAATGACCTCAGAGGTCTTTTCCAGCCTGCCTGATTCAGTGATAAAACACACCAAACACATCAGTCAGTCAGGCCAGTCAACAGCTACAATTCTACGTTATTCCCACAGCACAAAGTGTCCAACCTAAGACCCCTTTGACAAAACAGCCCCCACTGTCAGCCAGCACAGCAACACTGCCTGCACCAGGCACTCAGTCACTGCTGGCACAGGTGGACTCCCCCTTCTCCAAACTTCACACAACCAGCCCTTCTGCCAACCACAGCCCAGCGCCAAGGCAGAAGCCAAATCTCCCAACAAGCACAGCCACGTTATACCCATCTTCTCTGATAGCAAACAAAGGATGCCTTTAGCTACTCAGACTCTTTCTGAAGTTGCCTGTTAGAGGTAACTAAGACCTTCTGGTAGCCCTAAAACAGAAACCAAAATATAAATCACAGAAGAGTGGAAAATATACCAAAATTCAAGCATGCCTGTGTCTTCAACAGAAATAGACACTAATCCAGCAAAGAGCACAATTTCACATTCCTGGTACTTTGTTTAGGATATTACAATACTGTCAGAATCCACTCACCTTCCTATAGCAGCCAAAAAAAGATACAAACCATATTTAAAATAAATTCCATGAAAAGCACACTTTAATAGCTTACACTTTTTTCCCTTTTTTTTTGAAGGGGGGAGGGGGATTCATCAGATAACTGAAATCCTTGCATATATTGGGAAGCTTTGCTGAAATTTGCTGCAGGCCTGGAATGACAGAGTCCAATGTGAAGCAGCAAGAATTGCTGCCATGCTCCATAGAGGTTTCTTCAGGCAGGTTTTAGCCCAGTTCAAAGTCATTTATTGAAACAACAACCCTGGAAAGTCGTGTGACCTCCAGAAGTACCTTGCCAGCAGAACTGCGGTTACACTAGAAATGGAGCTTTTGCTTTTCCAATTTATCACAACAGACAATTGCTAGATGCCTAAAACAAACTTCATTAGCACTGTTATTTCCACTTGAACATTTATCACATAAAACCTCCAAAGTCTGGTCTCCTATAAAGCAAAGCCTAACAATTCTGTTATTATGTATGAATAGAGTTACAAAGGTATTTCATTTTATAGCAGACCAAGTTTACTTCAGAGACAAAAGACCACAGAGGACACAATCTTACCCTTTTAACTACCATACTTTCTTCACAACTACTTGAAAATCAGGTGCTGAAGTTAAGGAGAATGATCCTTCCGACTGCTTTCCCACAAAAATGTTTCTACAATTTATGAGCTATAGGAATTCCAGCTGGTTTAATACTGATATAATAGTATATGTTCAGACACTTATGACAGGCCTTACCAGTAAAAAAGTAGTTCAGGTATTTAAATGCTGAACAATGAAAACACCTCTGTAAGTGTTAAACATAAGTAGTGGTTATAAGAATGTTTTCTTTCCACTTCAATACCATATAATCTCCTGTCACCCTGACCTGAGTCACTGATGACAACCCAGATGTTTAAATAGAAAGGACTGACAGACTTCTCACTGCCCTTAAAATTCTAGTTCCTGCTCCCAAAACTGTGAGTTTTGTCTACCCAGCTCTCCTGTAAAGATAGATGCACAAGGTGAGCACCAGGGTTTGAGAACCAAAGAGAAATCCCTCCTGGCCAAGAGCTCCCATTGCTCTGCAACCAGGCTCCTTCCTCCAGGCTCTGCATCTGCTTCACTCACTTGTTTACAAATGACCATAATAACCAGCTCCCCAAAGACCCAACTGTTCCCTTGGGGTACAGATGTAGGTTTGCTCTTCCTCAATCTGAGCAGGGGAGGGCCTCATAATTCCCACTATCAGGGAAACCACTCTGAGCACTGGTCTTGTGCAAAAGTCCTTCCCTTCCTTCCACACCCCAAGAAACATTCAACTGAGAAGCAGCCAAGGCACTGAACCTTGAACAGATGGAAACATTGAGTATTTCCTACTTCCTTCTCATGGTGCCCAGTAAAGCTACATCACCACCAGAGAGTGGGAAACCCACAAAGCTCTATTTCCAGGACGTCTTAACCCGAGGACGTTGCGATCCCATGCTTTTTTCTGTGTGCATTCACCAGTCCCTTCCCCCTGCTCTGTGCTTAAATTAGTAGTTATTTATAATACTGCTGAATCAGATAAAGAAAACAGCCCAAGAGAAAACCTGTATTTACAACTTTCTGCAAGTTTATCTCCTTAAGAGGGCTCACTGCAGGGTCAGACACAGGACTGCTTCAAACCCACTTTAGACCACCATCTACATCCCTGTTACAGCCCAGATCAGAAGAACACTGCTCAGTGAAGCTCCAAACCACCCCTATTTGTGGTGGTTCAGTTCAGTGTGGAACAGTTTCACAAAGTAATCTGGAATTTTCACTGAAAGTAAACCTAAGAACACACTTAATGCACATTAACCTTTATCAGGCATTATGTCCATGGGACAAGACTAAAACTACAATGACATAAAGATGTTCAAAACTTGAAACATGAATATGGTCCCTCACAGGAACAATTTCCTCCTGCAGATTCACTCATCTTGCCCCTCACCACTTGCTGCTTTGCTCAGAGCCAAAATCTGCCAAGAAACCACATCCTAACATAACACATTATTGATACAAAGCCACTGAATTCCTGTCAACTCTGATGGTAAGAATGAAGCTCCATGCTATTAAGAAACTGAATAAATGTAATTAGCTAATGGAGATCATGCAGTCCATACATATTTAACAGTACAGTCACTGGTTTTGAGCCACACCACAGAAGAGCAGACATTTCACTGAGCTGAGCCATGCAGAGCCATCACATTCACGTTCCACGTGGAGGACATGCCAAGAGTTGCATCACAAGAGCTACTGCAAGCGTTGAACATCACCAGTAAGAGGTTTTACCTTCACAGTGGCTCAGAAGGAGGTCAGGTGCCTCCTGTATGGCCCCTGGAGTAGCAGTGACACATGGCAGAGCCATTTCTACCTGAGCCTCCTCCCAAGGGAGCCACACCAGTCCTGCCAGCTCCAGTCCTGCCAAACAGCTCTGTACCAAAGCACTCACTGCCTCCTGCTCCTGAAGCTTTGATCCGTGTGCCAGCCAAGCAAACTCTGCTGCCACAAGGAAGGGATACAGCAGAGGAGGTTCTCTGCAGTTTAGGATAATGCTGACCTAATTTATTCAAATATTGACTTATGGTCTTGTTTCAAGCAAAATGCCCTGAGCCATGAGAATTCTTTCATTAGTTTATAAAAATACAACATAATGCCCACGAAACTGAAAGATTTTCATACCTTTCTATGTACATTTTCTTTTAAGCATACACAATTAATTCCCAATTTGCTGTAAGCTGATTATTTCAGTCACGGATTATTTCAAAGACAGAGACCCCAAATCTGTACAATTTATTAGTTCAGGTTGCTGGGCAAACAAACAATCCTTTCAAGCACTAAAGACACCTCCAATACATACAAATATGCAGTGTTGGAGCCAAGGTGATTCTACAGCTCAGCTGTGTCCACCCAGTCTTTGGAAGCACCACAAATACCCTGCTGTCACCCAGTGGGGACTCCTGTTGGATGCCAACAAGATTTGCTCTGTTTAAAGCAACTTCATGTTGAAGTATGAACTTTCACACTCTCTTCAACATACCCCATCTCAGAAGGCTCAGCAGGTTCAAAGCAGCATTAGATGAGTGAGACCAATCAGACACTCTCCTGTAGTCAGGCCAAATTCCCAACAAGCCCCTTTCCACTTCCTCAGCACAAGAACTGACCAGTCAGAGCACCATGCCCCATGTGAGCCAACATCAAATTAATCACAGAATATGCTGAGTTGGAAGGGACCCACAAGGATCACTGGCTCAGCACAGCACCATTCCCAGGAGTCACACCCTGTGCCTGAGAGAACCAAAAACTTGATCTCTGTCAGGATGGTGCTGTGACCACTTCCCTGGGGAGTCTGTTCCAGTGCCCAGCCACTCTCTGGGAGAAGAAACCTTTTCTAATATCCAACCTTAACCTCCTCTGACACTACTTCAGGCCATCCCAGCACCCATACAGCAGAGATCCTTGTCTGCCCTCCCCCATTCCCTCTTGAGGAAGCTGTAGACCACAATAAGGTCTCTCCTAAGTCTCTTCTTTCTCCAGGCTGAACAGACCAAGTGACCTCATATGGATTTCCCCTCCAGAGCGTTCACCATCTTTGTTACCCTCCTTTGGATACTCTCTGACAGTTTAGTATCTTTTTTACACTGTGGTGTCCATAACTGCACAATATTCACGGGGACACCACCCCAGCACAGAGCAGGGCAGCGCAATCCCCTCCCTCGTCTGGCTGGCGATGCTGAGCCTGATGCACCCCAGGACAAAGTGCTGTGCCTGGGCAACTCAGGCTTTCAGCTCCAGCTCCCATTCCTCTATCAGATGTTAAACTCAGGAATTTAAATATCAGCATCTTCTCAATAAAAAAAATCATTGCACTATTATCGAGAAAATATATCACTCTTCTGGAATAATTTCTCTTAACTCTCAAAGTCAGTACCAAAAAGCTGTTGGATATGTGATGGTTTACGAGATCTGTTAAAAACTTATTAAGTACTATCCAGTGCTTACAGCTTTTAAACTGCTATAAAGACAGCTTTCAGGAAAAAAAGAATGGAGTCAGAATAAACATGCACCACAGACAAAATCAGCAACAACAACCAAACCAAAAAAAGGCATCAAAACAATTTTGAAACTCTCACAATATCNGTGACCTCATATGGATTTCCCCTCCAGAGCGTTCACCATCTTTGTTACCCTCCTTTGGATACTCTCTGACAGTTTAGTATCTTTTTTACACTGTGGTGTCCATAACTGCACAATATTCACAGGGACACCACCCCAGCACAGAGCAGGGCAGCGCAATCCCCTCCCTCGTCTGGCTGGCGATGCTGAGCCTGATGCACCCCAGGACAAAGTGCTGTGCCTGGGCAACTCAGGCTTTCAGCTCCAGCTCCCATTCCTCTATCAGATGTTAAACTCAGGAATTTAAATATCAGCATCTTCTCAATAAAAAAATCATTGCACTATTATCGAGAAAATATATCACTCTTCTGGAATAATTTCTCTTAACTCTCAAAGTCAGTACCAAAATGCTGTTGGATATGTGATGGTTTACAAGATCTGTTAAAAACTTATTAAGTACTATCCAGTGCTTACAGCTTTTAAACTGCTATAAAGACAGCTTTCAGGAAAAAAAGAATGGAGTCAGAATAAACATGCACCACAGACAAAATCAGCAACAACAACCAAACCAAAAAAAGGCATCAAAACAATTTTGAAACTCTCACAATATCCAGTATCTCATGTAAACCTTTGTTTCCCACACTTGAGCACCAACAGCCCAGCTACTGTCAGCTTCCCATGCTGGTTAAGTACAATGAGCTTAAGGGGAAAAAAACTACCACTGCAAGAGAGGAAGGAATGAGCTGGCACAAAGCAGTTCTGTTATTCTCCTGAAGTATGGAGTCTCACCACATTTTCTGCTTTGTAGTGATAACAGGTACCTTATTGCATTCTTTCAGTATATACTTTTTCCCAAGGTCTGAAGTGACAGACTAGGGGTACTGGTTTTAAACTGACAGAGAGGAAATTTGGATTAGACCTAAGGATGGAACTCCTGCTGCTGAGGGTGGTGAGACACTGGCATAGGATGCTCCTGTTTCATCCCTGGAAGTGTTCAAGGCCAGGCTGGATGGGGCTTGGAGCAACCAGGTCTAGTGGAAGGTGTCCCTGCCCATGGATGATCTTTAAAGGTCTCTTCCAACACAAGCTATCCCGTGATTCAGGCACAAATATCTTTTACGATATTTTTTGTTACAGACCATACAAATAAATTAATAAATCATTGTCATTAGCATGTTCTTTCTCAGAGACATCTTTTAACTTTCACAGATTTCTTGATCTCTCATATCCCTCACTGAAGTTTCTTACTTACACTTTTGATTTTACCTTTACAGCTGACAGGAAATTCTGCAGAAGTTGGCCAAACTGAAATTAGTTTCAGCCATTAAACACTTCCCCCAAAAATACCTTCTCACTGCTATGCCACTGGCAGCTCAATCACAAACTCTCAGACAGTAAAATCCCCAGCCAGTTCCAGGTGCTGTCTAAAGTCTCTGATAAGGCACCTTTATTCAAGTTGCTTTTTTTTCCCGTCCACCCTGCAATATCTGCTATTTTTCCTGACTTCTTCTGCAACTTGCTCTGTGCTGCATCACACACTTCCAGCACAAATATGTTCTTCTTGAAGCAACAATTCCTCTACAGCCACAGCTTGCCTAAAAAAAAAGGAAAACAAAAATAAAAATAGCAGTCTACCCTTGAGACAGTGTAAAGCCAGGAGACTTGGTTCTGTCAGCACAGAACTCGTCCATCTGGAAGCCGCCCTGGATCTGTCTGGCATTTTTAGATTGGGTAAGGCAATGGTGCATTCTCCAAGATATGACTCACCACACATTTTTAATAAAAAGTTTGTGTTGAATTTTACAGCCCAGTAAGAATGCCTGAAATAATTAGGAAAATGAACAGTTGAAAAGAGTTAAAAATGTAGGCTTTTCCTCCCAAATTATTTCAACTAATGAGAAACTCGTTGCATTCTAACAGCAACCACCTCAAACATCAGTTTCTTGTGCTGGCTTGGCTGCAATTAGTAAGATACTTTGAGAAGGAAACTAAACAGTACAACAGAAACCCTGCCCAGCAGCCTGCCCTGAAAGATGCAAACCACATATCCCTCATTTTCCTACTGCAGGCTCCTGTAATTTTCTGGAGTGCATTATAGTGCTTAACACTGTATATGATAAAACACAATTGAAAATTGAATGTTTGTCAATTTTCACTTACCTAAAGCAAACTGTCTTCACACACACCCTCATAATTTTACAACTGTATGCTGTAGATGATAAGTCACCATTGCCAGCCAGATGAGAAAAATTCTTTTAGGGTTACCTCACTGCAGATATCAACCCTAAAAGAAGTACCTCATCATGTCTCCTCCCATATTATCAGAAATACTTGTCCTAAACTCAGTCATAAATTTAATAAATGTCACAACTGTGGATTAATTTACCCTCTCACTTCTAGGAGCAGAATTGCTGGGCTCCTCCCTTTACAGCAGAAGGCATGAAATGGGAAATATTAGCAGGTATTTAATATCTTATAAGGACAGAGGAGGTCAAAACGCTTCACCTGAGAAGTGACATGAAGCAGAAAGTGATGGTTTGTGCTACTTCCTATATCCCTCAGTCTGAGCAGAGCTCAGAGCAAGAAACCAGCCTGGAAATGAGAGGTGACACCTGCAGGAAAGGCAGCAAATGTCTCCAAAAGCAGAAGTCAAAAATTGCTACTAATTCATATTGCAGAGAAAACCAGGGATCTTTGAGGGCACAGGGAATGTATTTAAAAAGAAAACACACCACATTTTCTGAAGTCATGACTCAGACATTGTTCCATATATAGATTTATGCCTCTTCCTCTGTTCCTTCCCTTAAGTTAATTTTATAACATCTATTTGGCAAAACATTCAAGGTGAGTCACAAAACACCGAATTACAAATTCTGCTAAAACAAAGCCATGCCAAAAAACACTGAAGAACAAAAGAATCATACCTCATTTATATTTTGTTCAAATGCAAAGCACCCAATAAGCAGTGGAAGTACCTCTAGATCAACACCATGTTTATAGGTGTTCCCTTAAAGCCTTCACTAGATAATTAGCTCACAAAAGTACGTTTGAAGGTGAAGACTCTTGCTTATCTGAGAACTCTTTCTACAAAGTCATTCTCCTGAAAAACAAAAAATTGTATTTGAAGTTTCCTTCCTTCTATCAGGACTCCACACTACTACAAAAGCTCCAGCTCCTCCTGCAGATTTTTTTTCAGGATTCTCCTAGCCAAAAAGGACATCATGATCATAACCCCAGGTTATGAATTTAAGAGTTATGAAAACAAGAAAGTCTCTGAAAGCCTTTTGGGTTTAAATGAAAACTCCTTTTACACTCTAAAGAAATGTAGAAATGCTTTGATAGACAGCCTACAATTTGGCACATCTCTAATTCTGAATGACAATTAGTACTTGTGCAAACATAGCAAGAATTTGGCTTTGAAATAAATTTACAGGAACTTAAAAGTATTATTCGGAGCATGCACAAAGTGTTCCCTTCATCTTTAAAAACAGACATGATGCAAGAGTCTGAATGGTCCCAGATTGGAATCTTGCAAAAACCACAAAATATGCTTAGCATTACAGCAGGAACAAGTGTTTGTATCTGACTCTGTGCTGTCAGGGCATACTAATTGTGACATTAAGTTCATTTACTTAGCAGTGTGGACATTTTAGTCAATAACAATAAACTGAACTTCTGATGGAAAAGCACAGAAAGAAACCCTTATGAAATGGATTTTTACATTAAGCCAATAAAAATAGCAAACATTCAAGAGCACCCTCAATCAGACAGTTTTAAAGGAGGCAAATTGTTTCATTAGGTCAATTATGTTCTAAAAATTCAGAGATCAAGTCCTTCAAATACCCATTTCCAACATGTACTTAGAAGGATTTCAATAATTCTTATTAAGATCATGATTTCAATCTGCATGGTTTGCAATGCTTCCAACCACAGGAAAACAGGCTTTGAAAGGACAGAGGTTACTTACTCCAAACTGGTCAGAGCAAGGTTAATCTCAAAGTCTAATCAGGTTGTCCAGCTAAAGTTTAGAAGTCTTGAAAGGATGGAGATAAAAACAGCCACCCCATGCACCCTTTCTGATACTGAATTCTCATAATAATTTTTCCACATTATGTTCAATAGGAATTACCACCATTCTAACTTGCAGACATTGGTTCACAATTTTTGGTTGTTCTCTCCCCAGACTACACCTACTTCCTGCACACCATATGCACCAGCCTCACAACCACTGTCAACTCTCCAGTTCGGGGGCATTCCCACTGCATTTGAGAGGAGGGAGGAGCAAAACTGGAAACAGTATTTTAGAGATGGTCCTGTGAGTGCCAGGGAGTAGGGAACAACCACTTCCCATGACCAGCTGCCTACCATCCTGCTTGCACCCCTGGTAGACAGCGAGGTAGCTCCTTTCTACTGCAGCACATCAATCATCTCCCACCCCCCTCACTGTGGAGATTTTTAGGTACCTGGTCATAATCTTGATCATTTGAAGAAGTCAGGGTTATGTGAGCACCCCTACCTGCCAGTCCTCCTGCTTCACTCCCAGTAATTCTTCCCCTGTACATCCATCTGGTTGAAACACACCAAAAGAGCAGCATCTCTAAAATAAGAGCTGTACATTTTTATTTTTAGGGTTTTTTGCAGACTCAGCACTGAAGCACTCAAATCTCAGTCCTTCCTGAGGAAAAGACTTCAGGACTGCCCCAACACTCCTGCTCTTCTAACCTGATGGCTGGCTGATCACCAAATATGCAGCTTGGAAGCAGCTACAGCATGTACTGTATCTTGCAGAGCTAATTGATAGTAACACAAGGATTGGTATTTGAAGAATTTGAGGAGGGATCAGAGGCCTTACAGGAGTTTATGAAAACCTATCTGGGACAAGGGATAGCAGTTGCTGCCATCAGGAGACAAAGCACCCAAGGCAAGTTCATAGAAAACCAACCCTCATCTCAGGTGTTCTCAACAATGTCACTTGAAGGAGTAGCTTGGATCTGAGAAATATAAAGAAAATACTCTTGATTGTTCCCACATATTCACAACTACAGGCATAATCCTGGGGACCCAGCTACATACACACAAAAAAATGAAATTGAGAGAGGAGAGTCAGCAATACAATCTCAGTTTTTTCAAACACCAAGGTCAGGATTTACCACCTCAATCACTGCTCAGAACTAAAAAATCAGGATACAGCAGTGAAGAACAGGATGCAGCAACTCTGCCTTGATGGGAAATCAGCACGGTCTCCTTGCTGCATGGAGATGGCAGGCTGTGTCATATTCTACCAACAGCACCTCTCCTGTTTCATAAACAGCTTTACTTCATCTGCTATTCACCCAGCCTGAGGCCTTCTGTTACTGGTTGTCTACCACGGCAGGTTTTCTTCTACAACCTACATATTAGAAGCTATTTACATTACAATCCATACATGTGCCTTATAGTTCTCTCTCAGTAAGGAGGAAATACTGAGACTGACAGAGCACACTCCACAAAATAAGCATCTAGTAAGGTGATGAGCACATGAAAATAAGAGGAAGTAATTTTATATCCCCTTAATTGTGCTTTTACTTGACAACCCCACACTGTTAATTTACATATACAGTCCTATAGGACACAATGATTTAAGAAATGCCTTCAAGCTCTCCTCAAGCTGCAAAGGGTTTCCAATTCCCCTACTTCCTTGCACATCCTTACTCAGACACTGGTAGGCTGTAAAAGCAGACCCTGTTATACTTAGGCTCCTTACAATAATGTGAATGTGTCAATGTAATGGTTTTTAGGATCATCTTCCACTTCACAGACACTCTCCTTCCCTGTGCTGAAGGATGAGATGTATTCTCAGTAACCTGCAGGTCAGGCAAAGAAAGCCCTGTATTTAATTTTAAAGAGCAAAACATCACAGTTCATGATAATTTACCCTTAATTAAAAGGCTACATTTTGCTGTTTGCACTTTTCAAGAAAATCTGCTGCCTCCTTATCTACCATACCCATGAGAGCATGGGATTAACATATTTGCTTTTATCCTCACGACTACAAAAGCCTTGCTCAGCTCAGCACTTCCACTGCCCCACTTGCAGCACAGCCTCTCATTTCACCTGGCTTCAGAACAGCACCAACTCAGCTGAGCACAGCAAGAAGTGTTGTTTGGGACACTGAGGTGTCAAACAAACAGCCCACCCTGCAGAGACTCTGATGCAGCTTGTAAATCTTGCTAATTCTGCCAAGTCTTGCACCAAAATCTCTTAACAAAAGAATATTCTTCACTTCACCTCTTTGGAAAGGAAAACAGGCTCTGCTTCTCAGGAACAACTGCTTCAGCCACTTATGGAGACCAGAGTTTTACAGTGACTCCAAGGAGTGACCCTGTATGGTCTCTCCCTACTCATTCTCATTTCACCACCTCTTCCCTGTGCTGGTCCCACTGCTGTGCTGCTCCAGGGTGTGTCAGTGGAGTTTGCTGCCAAATCAGCCGGCTGGTTCTGTTCCAGCTGGATTCAGCCCTGGCCAGTGTCTTAAACTACATCACTGCATGGACACATGACCACTAAACCTGCCAAAAGGGGAGATTAAAGAACACACTGATATCTGCATTATCCAGGGGTCCACCACATCAAGAAATGATGGATCTAGCATTCTCCTGGCAGTTTATTCAAGCAATTAATAACTTCCCTGACAGAAACATTTAGATGTTTCTAATGCGTAAAATGAGTGCAAATAACATCATTTACCTTAAGTTTTAGGCAGGCTTATTCTACTTAATCCTGTATTTACTGGTTTATGATAGTGCTAAATAAGCTAAACTCCACAAAAAACATTTAAGTGATGGGAATGTTGCAAGTCCAGCCCAATTGCAGAAAATCAGGACACAGAAGGACAGATGCATATTTTTGCATACTGTGCTCAGTCTTCTCAAGATACACACATTACTGAGGAAAACCAAAAGCAACAAATACAAAAGGCATCTCAGTAACAGTAAGAGTTCTATCTCTTTAGAAGCTATTTTCTCTTTAAGGGTATTAATAAATGAATAAAAAAACCTGCAAATTAGAGGCATAGTTTAAAAGGAACATTTGGCTGGCTTAAAATGGATTGGGAGGGACAAAAAACGTCTTTTAAAGATTCAGAAAAAGAAATACTGTGAAATAATTAGTGTGGTGGATTGCAAACACTTCGGGAGAGCAATGGAAGAAACTTACGACATTTCAGTGTGGATCTAGTGCAAAGCAACTGCAGGTTAATGGAAAAAGAAAACCACTCCACGTTCCCTGACTCCTGAACTTCAGTCCCATCACTCTCTTGCCCAGGAGGCAGGGGCTGCAGCCGGAGTGGGGCCAGCCAGCCTTGCTGACGGGATGGCAAAGCTGGCCCGGAGTTTGTGCCACAGCAGCCAGCCCGTGGGCTCTCAGCAGGGCTCTCAGCCGCCAGAGCCAGGGCTCTGCACGCCTCGGGCCCTTCCCCGCAGCAGCCTCAAGTTATCTCTGAGGCACAGCCTCAAACTGCACCCACAGCAGGACCTCGGGAAAAGGGAGATTGGAGGCAAAGCAGCCTGAAAACAAATCTGTTCATAGCTCAAGGTGCAAGTTCAGAGTTAAGTGATGAGATTCTCCACTTCACCAAATTAGTGGGTTTATTCCTTCAAGCAGCAAAGATGCAGACTCTTCTTCCTGAGTGCCAAAGATGCATTAAAAAACAACCTGAACCATTCTGATAGGTTTGCTTTTATAGTTTTCCTGAAAAATGAAGAAACAGTGCAACTTGGGGAAATAAAAACACACTAAGAGCAATGAAGGTATATTGGTATGTTACCAATAAAGCCACAACTGAACTGAAGAGCCAAAACCAGAAGACAGAAATTTCTACCAGGGCCAAGCTGACAACTGCTGTAAATGTGCTGCAGCTGATATCAGTGTCAGTAGCATCCTCATCCTCCTCCTGCAACCATGAGCTCAGTCTCAGTTTTTGGACAGCCAGCCTGGCTGAAAGCTGATTCAGGAAAACAGGGAAGTTTCAGATTATTCCCTTCGTACAAGCAAGGAAAGAGGACAATGCTCAGTAGTCAGAGGTAAGCAGAGGCTCAAACTTAGCTTCAGTGCCAGCTTAAAAATATACAACTATATCCACAGTCAACAACATTTGACTAAGGCCAATCACTTCGTAATTTCATCAAAGAGGCAAAAACTGATGACTTAAGAGTCTTCTTTTAATAGTAAGTCAGGCAAGTTTCCAGAAACTCTAGCAAAACTGCCTTATTTAAAATTAAAGCAAAAATCATTAGTAGCTCCCATCCACAAAAATCTATTCCCAGCTGCTGCAGAAGCAAAAATGATGAGATTGCCTAGCACTGCTTAATTCCAAAACCATTTGCCTCTAATGACAAAAAAGTATCATGTTTACAGTGATTTACTTACTGTTAAGAAACAGTGCAATCTTAAGCCATTTAAATAATTTAAAGCAATGCTTTATCTAGTTAAAACCATGAAAGCAATAACATTCATTTTGAGTTCCTTTAACAGTAATGTCAAATTTAAACTCAATTTGCCATCACAAAGCTCTTCAGCACTAGGTGGAGAGCAACTGCAGCCCCCACCTGTAATAGCACAGGTCAGCACTGCACAAACTGCTGAAATTAAAGGAAAATGTTTCATTTTTTTAAATTATTCAAAATATTATATTCTAATTAATTCTGCTAAGAGTAATCCTGGCCTAATACAGATTTCACAGAATGTTCTGAGTTGGAAGGGACCCACAAGGATCATCAAGTCCAACTCTTAAATAAAATGGCCCTTACAGGGACTGAACTCATAACCTTGGTGTTTTTAGCACCACGCTCTGACCAGCTGAGCCAATCTCAGGGTCATGAGCACATTATAGGCAATAAATATTCCTTTAAGAAAAGTGAACTTCATATTCTAAATTACCTCATATTATACTCTCTACAGTGTACATCACCCTGAAAGTGGAAAGATTTAACTCATTTGGCAGACAGACACATACTGTGATTTTTCCTTCAGTCTGATTTAGGACTCTGGCAGTGGCAGGACCTAATTTTTTTTTTTTTTTTTTTTTTTCAAAAATATCTACAATGTATTGTTTTCTTTGTTCAAGATTTCTGAAAAAGAAGTGTTTCATACTGATTGTATATGAAGAAAGTCAATTCTGCATGCAGGTAGTGGAATAAAACATGAACCCACCCAAAAACTCTTGTTGGCATTAGTCAGGGAAAGTAAATAGCAGTGCTGGTGTCATATTATCAAAACGAAGTTTATGCTGGGGAACAAGGAACAATTTAGGGTAAAAGGACAGTTATACATAGCAAGAGTTCACACCAGAAAAGAGGTGAGTGGAAAGGCAGTTTTAGAGCTCCAGTCTTGCTGTCACTGGTGCACCAGGACAGCCATGGGTGATGCTCAAACAGGGTTGTGCTTCCACCACTGGGGAAATCTGTTTCTCATCAGCCCATGGCCAAGGTAAGGGACAGCAAAGGCTCAGGCATCGCCTCCACTGAAAGCTGGGCACATTTTAGATCATTGACACATTCACAATTCAGAGCAGAAACAGAAAGCACCACTATGGAAGGCAAAAGTGTCAGGAAAGAAAAAGCTGAATGGAATTTAGCTACCTTACAAAACACAGGATGCCAGTTCAAAAGAAGACAAATAAATACCCACTTCAAAAGGAGCAGAAGAAAAAGTTTAAACCCCTGTGGTGGACCAGAGACACATTTTAAGTGCCCAGGTAGCAATCACAGCAGCTAGAAATTGCCACACCCCAGACCCACCAGCAACAAATTTCACCTGATTGACTCGCCCACTTTTGTCAAGATGATTTTAGTCACTTTAAGCATTTTCATTGCTGCTCTTTCCTAATAAATAATTTTTATCAAGCTGGGTTAAGGAACTACCAGACCAGCAGTCATATGTGACAGCATCTCCGAGGAAGCAAAATGAATGGGAAGAGCAGAGCTGTGACAGCCAGAGCAGGACAGACCAGGCAGCCTCCTCACTGAGCCCCAGACAGCACAGTGCACCCAACCACACATTTCCTGTGTTTATGCAACAAAAACCACTAAGGGAAAAAAAAAACCAAGCACAGGCAGACAATGGAGAAAGCCAGTGAAGGTAAGGATAATTCAAGGGCAAGGTCCTACCTAGTTGAAACTAAAGCTCTTAAGAACTGTTAGAAAAACAAAAAAAAACAAGACAGTAAATATAATTCCACCCCTGCATGAAGTTAACTCTTGAATAACAGGAAAAACCCTCCTCAGCAAGATGAAAACATGATCAATAAAATAACTCTCCAGTAAAGGTGACCAGTACCTGGAATGACAGGCACATGACAAAAGCAGATGTAAAGAGACCTCTCAATATGGAGCCACCAGACAATCACCCACCATTTCTCAAAAATACAAAGGAGTCTGGCAGAACAAGGAGCCGTTTTAGGGCAGAAAACCTCACACTGAAAGGACTTATTTCCCCCATGCTTTCCCATATATGGTAAACAGGGGCTCCCACTGTCACAGACCGTGGCTGCCAAAAACCACAGGGGTTTTCTGAGCCCCTTAGGGATGGACAACCACGGACCTGAACTACGTATAAAAAAAGATCTGGTGAAACCACAAACACCTCTGAGAAAGTTCATAAATCACTAACTGCCGGATTAGGGGTTTTTACCAAAAATAAGGAAAAAAACCATTCCACTACAAACCTGTTTTTATATCCTTTTCCTCCTTTATTTCTCTCCGCAGTCAGGACTCTCAGCACAACAGTTCTTACATTCTTGGGGGGAAAAATAAAAACCAACCAAAAAAGGCAAGAGCTGAGGTGACAGAATCTCTAGCACCTTTTGATGGGATTTCTGCTGTGTCTAGACCCAAAGTCAGGATCCATCAACTCTTCCCAGTTACTGTAATTTGGTTTCCAAGTAGCTTAGGCACGTACCTTCCAGAGGTCAGTTTTACATCACCCTCCCTCGGAGTTTTGTCTACAATAAAGAAAATGCTGGTAAGAAACCACTTTGCTGACCACTGCAAGTACAGCTGGTCCACATCAGGCTCATCAAGTGCCCAAGTACAGAAGGGTTTAACAACCTGAGCTTTTGATTGGCATTTTACAGTGAAGTCTGACTGAAGCTCAACTGCACATCCCACCTAACATATTTCTAGGTAAAAACACCAGCAGCAGGACTCTTCATCTATCTTATCCCATTTGCTTGGGGCTGTATGGAGTAGATTATTGGCTTTTTGGAGTGGGGGTTTTTATGTGAGGATTTTTTTTTGTTTTTGAATTGAAGAACAAACCCTGAAGTCATGTTCTAACAGGTTCTTGGAATACTACTGGTGAATACTGAAACTGCCACTGTCTCCAGACAATGTGTTAAAAGTATTAAGTCTGCTTACTAAAACCTTCTAGATTGTTTTCTGTTGCCAACATGAAGTAAGCAAAAGGCTTCACACAAGTTAACTGTTCAATGAATTTACTCTGTAGATCAAATATATTTATACTTATTCTGTGGGCAATGAAGAACTGTATCTGACTTCTTAAAGTATTCCAAAGCTATAAATTTTTATGAAGATCACATGTAGCAAATTCAAATGTACCAACCATGGGAACCACAAATCAAAGTCTGCACAAATTTCTGGAAATAAAAATCGGTGGATTGCAGTGTTCCACTGGAGCAATTTACCAGCTGCTGCTGGAGTATTTCCTTCTTAGTTATAAAGCCATATGACAATTAGCTGGAAGCTAATCTCTCCGAGTTAATATCAACCCAAGGCAGCAAAAGACAATTCAATCAAATAAAGTCTTTTCCACCTAGAACATCTGAGTACATTTTTTCCCTTTGTTTATCAAGCTGTTTCTAGAGTCACACACATGGTTAATTTAGTGCAGAAGGCAAAGAATTATAATGACAGGGGCTCAAGGGTGTCCCTGGGCATTACCAGTAACTTTATGTGGTCTTGTTTGTGTCACCTCTGATCACATCCCCCTCCCCATCCTTCAGACGCCTGAATGACACGTGCTCTTGAGACATTAATTTCCAGCTACCAGAAGAACATGAAAGAACTTGTTTCCAAGGCATTCTGCACTTCTGCCCTTCTCCTTTTGGTTCCTCCAGAGTCATACTGGCTGTTCTTACTTCTCCATAAATCTCAAAAATCCCTGAGTTCATCAAAGATACCTCAACACTCCCCTCTAAGCCACCTCTTACATGTAAAATCCCTTCCACAAGCTGACATAAAAGACAATCTCTTATCAAGAGCCAGCTCTACCATGATGCCAGGAATAAAATAATCAGCTAATGACTTCTCAAGGTAAATTGTGAGGCAACTACTAAATACACTGAGTGCAGAGCAAGCTACAGTTACTTCTTTTTCCACTCTTATTTTTAGTGATGTTTTATTGTACATTCCTCACCCCTTCTGACCACAAGAAAGAAATACCTGGAAATACAGGACAACACCTTCAGAGAAAATCTGTGTAAAAGGCTCTGGGATTATTCTCCAATCCTTTCCAGAGCTTGGCCATTGTCCCAGCAGGAACTGTTCTATAACTGCACATACACACAAATTGTTATGGTAATAAATAACCCACACAACAGCAATACTTGACACAGTGTGTGCACCCACTCAGTTCAGTCTCATCTACAGCAGTAATAAAATGCTCATTATTGTCACCAGAAGAGGATTTCCTTTAGAAAAGGAAACTTAAGAACAAAAAGGCATAAAACCATGTCACACAATAATCATACACAATCATAAACTGGACTCAGTCCTTATACAGTATTTCTAATTACACTAATAGAGTATACTAAGGATTTTAATAACCCAAACCTACCATATGTCAATCGTGAGGTATTTCTCATTTCAGCCAAAGTTCAATATGTTTAATTAGCACACTAAGCCTTTATGCTTTAGGAAATACCATCACAGGCCACTACAATAACCTGGGCAGACATTTCTCACTTGCAAATTAACAATGCAGCCCAAAAAGAAATAAAGAGCAAGTCGTACTTATTCTGAACGATCACAAAAAGCATCAAAAAGCGAGATGTTTGGTTTCTACCAGAATTTAAAACACTAATTTAATTTTGTATTTTCAGATTTCATTTTACGTGTGCTTCGACCACGTAAGACAACTTCCACTGAGATGAACACACTAAAAGCAGATCTTGATAATCAGCAGGACACCAGCCAGGAGGAGCGTTTCTCGCTTCATTAACTGCACGTTTGATCTGCACACCGCGCACTCCTTCATTTTTATGCGCAACGGGGAGGCAGAAAAGCTACCTAAAACCTTCCACTTAGAAAGCTTTACTGCCGTTCTGACGGAGGATGTTTGCACACAGCGGCCCGAGCACACACACGACTCCGAAGCCGCCGCCACCCGCGCCCCTGCACACACCCTCCAAGAGAGCCCCGGTGTCTCACAGCACAGCCGAGCAGGGGGCACTGCACGGCTGCAGGTACAGACACAGACAAAACGATCCGCGCACACTTCTGCACCCCAGTGGGGTCCAAAGTCCCGATAAAGGGGAAGTCGCTATAAGCAAAAGCGCTTTCAACACTCGTGTCCAAGTCACTCGTTCATACTTGCCTATTCCCGACGCTTACATTAAAAACCAGACCCATCACAACCGACTGCTTCCAGTGTGAACCTCAACACTCCCAATGGTTCTACACTCGCGCTCTTTAAAACACAGCGAGTGCCTCTCGCCTTGGTGGAGAAATGGGCGAAGGCGCAGCTCAAACTGACGCTGAGTGAAAAAAAAAGGCAAAAGGGCTGGATCTGACCATAAAAACTTTTACGCTTCACCACGCCACTCCCTGCAAGCAGCACTGGGTATGGCCGGCTGAACACCTCGCTCTCCCCGCCGAAACCCACGCAACTCCCGGCGCCTCCTGCGGGCCGGGCCCCTCCGCAG